>JASDQU010025862.1:0-20146 GCA_032191745.1 Picea mariana | reverse complement strand
TAAGGTATGTTTTTTTTTTTTTCCAGGTCATCTCACCATTTTCGTAATAAATTTTTTTCTAGAATGATTTAGACCATGAAATTTCTATTTCATTGAGGAAACTTATCCAAGTATCTGTGGTAAAAAATTCAACTTGTGGGTCGTTGTATTTTTGGAGTTACACTCCGTGGAAAATAGGGTTTGTGGCTAGTCCTGAAACTAGTAAAAAACATGTGTTTCAGGTAAAAACATCATAAATTATTCATAACAGATCCAAATTCAGTAAAACCAAATTTTTTGGTTATATTACAGTCTGTAGTATGCTATGTAATAGTTTCATATCAATTCAAAAAATATTAGGTGTGGGGCACGCTCTACAAGGTCTCTCTCTAGAATAAGCCAAAATTTAGCAAGGTGTGCCATTTTTTCCATAAATCCTTTTTTGAGAGGTTCCAAGTAGTGAAATATGAAGGAATTTCATAAAAAAACACTGAAGAACATTATGTATCAGTTTCAAATTTTTATTCATTACAGGTACAAAGTTATGATTATTTCAGGTTAGGGTTGTTGACTAATTCAAAACTAGTCTTGTGAGACTAAAGAAACGTTTGATGAAAATGCTAGTCTCTTGTTGTTAAAGTTAAGGAAGTTTTCTAGGTATGTGATCATATACACCAAGTATATTACAGAGTTACAAATCATATTTGGATGATGAAATTGATGAGGACTTTTGGTTGAGGTACAAGTTGGGTACATGGTTGAGACAAGTAGTTGATGAGTTGGCACATACATGAGGTGTATAATTGATGATGTTCGTACATATTGATGAGTCATAGTTGATGAGTACTTGACACATGATTGGTACATACTTGGTACATGGTTGGTTACACTTGTTTATGGTACATGTTGGTTACAGATTGTTTGGTACAGGTTGGTGCATGGTTGATGCACTTGTTTATGGTATAGGTTGATGCATGGTTGATGCATGGTTCAAGTTTATTGGTACATGTTTACAGTGGTATATCTCACAGTGATAGTGTGACAGTGGTTCCATCATTCTAATTCTACTTTAGGGCGGTTGGATGGGGCAAGGACAAGTGGTTGTAGCCACCTTCCGGTTGTAGCCAAAGAACATAGGGGTTGTAGCCTCCTTCTGGTTGTAGCCAGAGAATTGGGGAGTTGGAGCTTCCCTCAGGTTGTAGCCTAAGAAACTAGGGGGTTGGAGGCTCCTTTCAGTTGCAACTGGAAAACAAAGGAAGTTGGTGCTTCCAATGAATATAATACTTCAAGACATATAAGATAAAGCATTTTGTGATTTTGTCCCGATTTGGGTTTCCACGTAAAACACTGGTGTATTGTGTATGTGTGTGATTGTTCATTTCTTATTGCTCATTATTGGATAATAATTCTACATTGATATAACACTTAGATTATTTGGAGAAAAAAGATTATAATTACGATATTATTGATTCACCCCCCCTCTCAGTAATCCAACAATTGGTATCAGAGCAGGTTCCTTCAGAAATCAGTTTAACCACTGAAAGGTAGATCATGGAGAGTACCAACTCATGTAAAAATGGAATACCACACTTTGATGGACAGAAGTATGCTTTTTGGAGCATAAGGATGAAGAGATATATACAAGCACAAGGGTTTGAAATTTGGCAATCATTTGTAGATGGATACACAGTACGAGCAGTTCCACCAACAAATGACAAAGTAGTGAAACTTGGTCAGAATAATTCCAAAGTTACAAATGCACTTTTGAATGGTCTGAGTGAAGTAGTATTCACCGAAGTTGCACAGTGTAAATCCACCAAATATATTTAAGACAAGCTTCGAAATATTTATGAAGGAGATACAAAAGTCAAAGCAACAAAACTTCAAACTTACAGAGGTCAGTTCGAACAACTAAAAATTAAGGAAGATGAGAATATTGCAGCCTACTTTTAAAGAGTTGATGAAACAGTGAATGCAATCATAGGATTGGAAGAAGAAATCGAAGAATATGTAATTGTTCAAAAGGTACTAAGATCTCTTCCTATGAGATTCAACCCTAAGATATCAACACTAGAAGAAAGATTGGATCTGAACTCAATAAGCATGGACGAATTGCATGAAATATTCACAGCATATGAAATGAGAACTAAATAGGAAAATCCAGATGTAAAAGAAGCAGCCTTCAAAGCATCCAAAAGATCAAAGAAAAAGAAAAAGGAACAAGAAGAAAATGACAAGATCATTGGAAACTTGGAAGCAAAGATTGTCACACTAAGAAAGGATATTCAAAAGAAAAATATGCAGAATAGCTCAAAAGTTCTGGATGACATTATCAACAGTAAAAAATCTCATCTTGACAAGTCTAGACTTGGATACAATTAGACAGAAGAGGGATCAATATCCAAAACAACAGAGAAAGAAACAAATCCAAAAAGATATGCATAAACAATCAAAGGGGATAGGAAGATTTACAAGGAAGATTACATGGACACTCCTCCACTGAGAAGATTTAGATTTCAGAATCAACAATAGATAGATACGCCCCAAGAAGAAGAAGGATTCATAAGAGCACCTTCTTTTAGAAGATATTCAACTCCCAGGTACCAAACTATATTTTTTGGTTTATGTTATGCAAGTAATAATTTTGGACATAAAGCTGTGAATTGCAGAGATAACAACAGGAACAATAACAACTTTGAGAGTCATACACAAAGGGGTTACTAATGAAGACCTAGTGAAACACAAAGAATAAGTTACAACAGGTTTGAATCTTTGAGCACTGAAGTGGAATGTTACAAATGTAACAATTTTGGACACGCGACCAAAAATTGCAGAATGACAGTCCCTCATAAAGAACCTCAACAAAATAACAACAGTTATAGACAAGAACCTCAAAAAACGACATGGATAAGAAAGAAAGATTAATATCGAAATGAAGAATTCACAATCGCTCTACAAGCTAAGCAGAAGAAACATGGATGGTATGTTGACAATGGATGTTCAAAACACATGATAGGTGATAGAGACAAATTTCTTACATTGTGAAAGGAAAGAAATGGATCAGTCTCCTTCGTAAATGATAATTCAACCAAAATAATTGGAGAAGACACAGTCCGAATTGGGAAGAAGAATAAAAATGCACAAAATGTTCTACTGGAAGAAGATATGAAACATAATCTTCTAAGTGTGAGTCAAATGTGTGACCAAGGTCATAAAGTTACTTTCGATTGACAAAAGTGTGAGATAAGAAGAGAAGGTTCAGGGAAATTGGTCGGTACAGCTGCAAGAACTTCAAACAACATATATGTGTTAAGTGAAATTGGAAATGAAAAGTGTTGTCTACGAAAGGAAGATGAAAGTTGGTTATGGACCATAAGAATGGGTCACATGCATTTTGATAACCTTGTCAAAGTCAACAAAAGAGAAGTAGTTAGAAAAATGCCCCAGATCACGAAACCAACCAACACTTTATGAAAGCATTGTCAACAAGGAAAGCAAACAAAGACTAGGTTCATCAAAGGAATATTCAACAACAAGACCACTGGAAATTGTGCATACTGATATAGTTGGACCAACTACAACAAAGGGCTTAAAAGGTGAGAGATATTTTATGTTATTAGTTGATGATTATACAAGAATGACTGCAGTTTTCTTTCTCAAGAACAAGTCAGAAGCTTTTGAAAACTTCAATATCTACAAGGAAATGGTTGAAAATGAGATGGATTCAAGAATCAAATGCTTGAGATATTATAATGGAGGAGAGTTCACTTCAAAGGAATTTATGTACTACTGCAGCAGTCATGGAATAAAAAGGAAATTCTTCGTTGCTAGGACACCTCAATAGAATGAATTTGTTGAAAGAAAGAACAGGACAGTACAGGAAATGGCTCGAAAAATGCTAATGGATTCAAAATTGACAGATATATTTTGGACACAGGTGGTGCATACAACAGTCCACATTCAAAATGGAGTAATGCTAAGAAACAACACTAATAAAACTCCCTACGAGATATGGAAAGGAAAACCAACAAATGTGAAGCACTTCATAGTTTTTGGAAGCAAATGGTACATCAAAAGAGAAGATGACAGAATGAGAAAGTTTGAATCTTGTGTGGAAAAAGGAGTACTTGTTGGTTACTCAAGTACAAGGAAAGCATACAAGTGTTACAATCTAAGATTGAACAAAGTTGTGGAAAGCATCAACGTAACAATTGATGAAACAGGCAGACCGGAATCAAAGGAAGAAGAAAACCAATCAATGGAACAACTTTTTGAAGAATAAGAAGCAGAAGATGAAGTAGAAGAGGAAGATGAAGAGAATCTGACAGAAATAGAAGAGAAAATTCAACAAGTATCTCCAAAGACAACTAGAAAATGAGTACAAAAGAATCATCCTTCAGATCAGATTATTGGAAACAAAGATGCAGGAGTTGAGACTACAAGAAAAATCCATTCACCAGAACAAACACACCTAACACTCTTATCTACAATTGAACCAAACTATTTTGAAGAAGCCAACAAGGATGAATTTTGGAATAAGGCCATGAATGAAGAATTGGATCAAATAGTGAAAAATGACACTTGGAAACTGGTTCCAAGACCAAAGAATAAGAATGTGATCGGCACAAAATGGTTTTTCGGGAATAAATTAAATGAATATGGAGAAGTTACAAGGAACAAAGCTAGATTGGTATGTAAAGGATATGCATAGGTTGAAGGAATCGACTTTGAAGAGACATTTACCCCAGTTGCCAGGATGGAAGCAATCCGATTGCTTTTAGCCTATTCATGCTCCAAAAATGTTAAAGTATATTAGATGGATGTAAAATCATCTTTTCTGAATGGGGAACTTGAAGAAGAAGTCTATGTTGAACAACCAGAAGGATTTCAGTTGCCAGAGAACGTAGATTATGTGTGTAAATTAAAGAAGGCCTTGTATGGTCTAAAATAGGCTCCTAGAGCATGGTACTATAGACTGGATAAGTATCTGCAGTAGGAAGAGTTTAGAAAATGAACTACAGACAACAACCTCTACATCAAGGTAAGTGAAGGAAATATTTTATTAATTGAAGTTTATGTTGATGATATTATTTTTGGTAGTGATGATAACAGGTTAATCCAGAAATTTGCAAAAGATATGCATAATGAATTTGAAATGTCGTTACTTGGAGAACTATCCTTCTTTTTGGGACTTCAAATACATCAAAGAAACCAAGGAATATTTATTTCTCAAACCAAGTATATCAGAGAAATGCTAAATAGGTTTGGAATGGAAGATTGCAAACCAGTTATCACTCCCATGCAAACCTGTTGCAAGTTGTGCAAAGATGATGATTCGAAGTCTATAGATCAGAGGAAATATAGGTCAATGATTGGAAACCTACTATATGTGACATCATCCAAACCAGATGTAATGCAAGTAGTTGGACAGGTGGCACGCTTTCAAGAAGCACCAAAGGAGTCACATGTGTTAGCAGTGAAGAGGATTTTCAGATATCTCAAAGGAAAAAAAGAGTTTGGATTATGGTATCCAAAGGAAAGGATCTATCAACAAATGAAGCAACATTCTACTTGGGTGAGTGTTTAGTATCATGGCTAAGCAAGAAACAATCATCAGCATCTTTGTCTACAGTCGAGGCATAGTATATTGAAGCAACATCATGTTGTACACAAGGTATTTGGATGAAACAAATGCTAGTGAATTTTTCAATGAAACTATCCTAGATGGGTAGTGCTTGTCATTCCATTTCTGGTGGTATGTGGAACGTCACATAACTCCTCACATTTAGAGAGTTATGGCCATGAGAAGTTGGAGAACCCAGGTTTAGGTATTGGACCCAAGTTTGTTTGATGGATAAATGTATACGTTTTGATAAATTTTTAGGTAATAATATTCTATATGGATAGTACATGTCATTCCATTTTTGGTGGTATGTAGAACACCACATAACTCCTCATGGTTTGAGAGTTATGGCCTTACGAAGTTGGAGGATCCTCATATGTCATCTAGAAGCCCCAAAAGGTCAAAGTAGTCAAAGTGGTTTAAGAGATTTTAAAAGGTAAATAATAAAGTGAAGTGATGAGTGTATTATAATTCAAAGTGAATACAAAATAAATTAATTCAATAATAAATTTAATGGAGAAATTAGAAGTGGGTTAACCCTAAAACAAGGAAAGTGGGCAAAGTGACCTAGAAGATGCTTTTAAGGAAGCTACTTGGAGAGTATAAATAAGAGGCAAGGCTCTCTCATTTAAGATACTCTTGAAAATATTGAATACCTATGGGTTTTTGAGGTAACCAAAGGATATATAAGCCGAATTTTTGAGGAAAGTGAAGAAAAGAAGGCCGGAATTCAAGGAAGGATAAATTCTTTTGATGACGTTTTCTAAGGTTTTTTTTTTTTTTCAGGTCATCTCACCATTTTCGCAATAAATTTTTTTCTAGAATTATCCAGACTATGAAATTTCTATGAATTTGAGGAAACATATCCAAGTATCTGTGGTAAAAAATTAACTTTTGGGTCGTTGTAGTTTTGGAGTTACACTCCGTGGAAAATAGGGTTTGTGGCTAGTCCTGAAACTAGTCAAAAACACGTGTTTCAGGTAATAACATCATAACTTTTTCATAGCATATACAAATTTAATAAGACAAAATGTGTTGGCTAGAGTACAGTCTGTAGTATTCTATGTAATAGTTTCATATCAATTCAACAAATATTCCGTGTGGGGCATTCTCTACAAGGTTGCTCTCTAGAATAAGCTAGAATTCAGCAAGGTGTTCCATTTTTTCCATAACTCCTTTTATGAGATGTTCCAAGTAGTAATACCCAGAGGACTTGCATAAAACACACTGAAGAACATTGTGTATCATTTTCATATCTTTATTCATTACAGGTACAAAGTTATGATTATTTCAAGTTAGGGTTGTTGACTAATCCAAAACTAGTCTTGTGAGACTAAAGAAATGTTTGATGAAAATGTTGGTCTCTTGTTGTTAAAGTTAAGGAAGGTTTGAAGGTATGTGATCATATACACCAGGTCTATTAAAGAGTTACAAATCATATTTGGATGATGAAATTGATGAGGGATATTGGTTGAGCTACAAGTTGGGTACATGGTTGAGGCAAGTAGTTGATGAATTGGCACATACATGAGGTGTATAGTTGATGATGTTGGTACATATTAATGAGTAATAGTTGATGATTACTTGACACATGATTGGTACATACTTGGTACATGGTTGGTTTCACTTGTTTATGGTACAGGTTGATTACAGATTGTTTGGTACAGGCTGGTGCATGGTTTATGCACTTGTTTATGGTACAAGTTGATTACAGGTTGAGGTATAGGTTGATGCATGGTTGATGCATGGTTCAGGTTTATCGGTACATGTTTATAGCGGTATATCTCACAGTGATAGTGTGACAGTGGTTCCATCATTCTACTTCTACTTCAGGGTGGTTGGACGGGGCAAGGATAGGTGGTTTTAGCCACCTTCTGGTTGTAGCCAAAGAACAAAGGGGTTTGTAGCCTCCTTCTGGTTGTAGCCAGAGAATTGGGGAGTTGGAGCTTCCCTCATGTTGTAGCCTGAAAAACTAGGGGGTTGGAGCCTCCTTCTAGTTGCAACTGGAAAAAAAGGAAGTTGGTGCTTCCAATGAATGTAATTCTTCAATACATATAAGATACAACATTCCATGGTTTTCTCCCGATTTGGGTTTCTACGTAAAACACTGGTGTACTATGTATGTTTGTGATTGTTCATTTCTTATTGCTCATTATTGGATAATAATTCTACATTCATATAACACTTGGATTATTTGGAGAAAAAGGATTATAATTACGCTATTACTGGTTCACCCCCCCTCTTAGTAATCCAACATCATTGAATTATTTGTGAAAAGGATATGATTGTCCATGATTTTGACAAATTTCCTTCCATCATGTGATTATGATGAAAATAACAAAGAACATCATGTAATAAAGGAACTCCCATTTTCCCGTGTCTTCAATTTTGACCCAGAAACATTGATATTTTAATTGAAACCCTTGCAAACAAGTTTAGAAACCTACACAACATAATTGGGATCCATATTTGACTCTTCAATGCATCAAAAGTAGCTCAAATGAACACTAAACTTTGATAACTAATTCATTTTCCAGTTGTGACTTTGAATTGCATTGTACACAATGTTAATTTTAAAAATCTGTCGTCGGGATTAAGAAATTTAAAATTAATACCCCTATTGTTGGAACCTTTGGATTCCTTGTAACCTCATCTTGTCGAAATATGGTTGAATGTGTCCACATTCATATTTCAGATCCACTCTTCATGGATAGTTACAAGGATGTGGTCTTCTAGTTGTTTGTTTGGCCCATGTCCAAACCTATTTATATATGGTCCTTATGGATTGGTCTATTTTCATGGGATCTTGAAGATATTTTCCACTCTTATGGATCATTCTCTTTGTGATTCAGTGGAATGATGTCATTAGACACCACCACCTCTCTTGGGGAAGCTCTTCTCTCTTCTACCATAACTTACATGTTCCAACATGTTATCAAAGTTGTTGGATTATTGATCCAGATTTTGCAGAATGTGAGTAATTTCCAATGAGGGTATGGTGAATTGGAGAGTTTGATTCACTATATTTGACCATCGTGTTCCCTAGTTTTGTGATTTGAAATTTCTTGGGTATGATTAAGAGCCTATGGAATTTATGATATATGGTTTCAGTAAATCATCTAAAATTTGCATGGGTGTTGACTGCACTTTGGTGTTTGCATTTAAGGCATCATATGTGTTCCCTACTTGTCATATTCAATTGATCTCTGTACTCGTCAATTTTCCTTTATACAATCTCATGGGATAAGTTTGTATGGTTTGAAGAAGTTATGCCTACTAACTAGGTACTGGATCAAAAATAATGGACTACATCAACCAGCTCAAGAGTACACTTATGTTCTTCATCGAACCCATATCGATTAGTTGTAGAGGGATCTCTCTATAATGATTTGTGTCTGTCAACTATAAGTGGATCGAATCTACATACTTGAAAGATGGATCAACTAATTGGACCCAAAATCAACTAAATTCGACTATGAATCGACTCTTTTTTCTTAATCCGACTGATTGTTCAACTAACCCTTGACTTTTGAGTTGTTTATCCAACTCTATTGCCAAGAATATAGACTATACACTCGACATGTTGCCAACCAGAGGAGGTTCCATCGACTGCTGGCTTGAATTCCATTTTGTGGCTCCATGGATTGACTGCAAGAAGAATGCATGTAATGGATTCCATAGCACTAGTTATAACATTGTGGTTGTTCATTCTAGGTTAATCCTCTGATTGCAAGTTTTTAAAAATAGGTTGATCTCGATCTATTTGTATTCGACTTGCCCATTTTGGTCGACCCATTCTTTTTTTTCTTCTTCGAACCATCATTTGCAAGTTTGGACATGGTTTGAATTAATTCTTTCCCTCTATCGAATATGGGTATGCTTTAATGAAGGTGAAATCTTGAAGATGGATTTGTGACAGATTCAGTAAGGTCATGTCGATAAGCCCCTTGGCACATGATTGATTGAGACTATCAAAATACACTTTTTTATTGATAATTTTGAMTAACATATATGAAACTTGGTGTGAGTCGACTGGTGGTATTAGAATTACTTTGTCGATATCTAGTTGATTGCTTAGCACACTCATTGTGGCACTTAAGAGAATTATGTTCTTGTATTCTTCCATTGTTTATCAATATTGTTGATAGCCAGTATTTCCTTRACTATATTATCTCTTCATGATACTCCTCTTTGAGTTCATTTGTTGACTTATTGTGCTAAGAACAATTTATTGATATGGGTAAAACACTACAGGAAATCCTTGAGAACAAGGTTGTTGATATGCTTCATAGCAAGGTCACTACTTTGCAATCTATTGTTGCTTTGTTTTAGATAGCGAGTGAGGGACTAAAGAATTGATTGAAGATTGAAGTTTCCATGTTCCAAATTTCTATGGATGCGAAATCCAGGAAGGTTTCTATCTTGGAGAGCGCCATGGAAACCTTTTTCCATCATTTTGCAAATAAATTTGAGGATAAGGCCGATCTTGTCGATGATATAGAGGAGGAATTGAAAGTTATTTATAATATATAAAATGATGACTTGAAGACAAACATTTTCATACTGGAAGAATCCAATACCCAACTAGCAAATGAAGTTGCTCACTTATAGGCATTTGTTGATCAACCTCGTGAAGAAGTTGCTCATATTCAAGCATAAAAGAACATATTGTTTGATGAATATCAGTCTTTGAAAGAATATTATGATGCCTTGATGTTGCAGCTGACTAAGGAGGATGAGACTATTCATAGCTTTCAGTACTGCAACAAACCCTTGAGTTAAAAGTAAATCAACTACATAATTATGAGAAGAAGATTGATGATGTTGAGATATCGAGCTCACCTATTAATTCTTCAACCCTTGATGCTCTTTCTTGTAGCCTAGTTGTTTGTAAGAAATATGTTGTTGATGTATGTACACCTTCACATATTACACTGGCTACTAATCATGCTATTTATCCTAGTTTTTAGAAACACACTACAGGTATTGGTGTCTTGACTGCTGAGCAAGATGGGATATACTAGAGGAGGACTTGGGAAAAATGGACAAGGTATTGTTGTTCCTATTATCGTTGAGATGAAGTCACCTAGAATAGGTCTTGGATATGATGTTGTTGTTTCCCCACTACCAACACCTGACCTTCCTGCAGCCAGGGAAGTTTGATTTATTACAGGTGGAGTTCAAAGAAGTTTGCTAGAAGAGAAAACTATTGTTGATTGTATTGCAAGTATTGATGAGTTGGATGTTCCTAAGGTTCCAAACTTTCAAAATGTTGTTATAGATGACATTATTGCTGATATGTTGGGTTGTTCTACTCCTATAAGTGAATTAGAACCTAAATAAACATCATGCTTTCCACATAACATGAGATAATTTCTTCTTTTAAGACTATGAACTTTATGCAAGCACCCATACTAGAGTTAATTTATTTCCCTCACGTCTTATTCATTTTAATTCCAAGGAAATGATAAGATGTATTGCACTTAAAATTTCTCTTAAAGGAAATGAAAACAAGTAGCCACTACATACTATGTTTTTCTTCCTCTAATTCATTTTAATTCCAAGGCAATGATCATCCTCTATGGAAAATTTAAGAAAACTCACATGATTAAGGCTTAATCATCCTCTATGGAAAATTTAAGAAAACTCACATGATTAAGGCTTCTTCCACATACATTATACCAACTTGGATATTCCTCTATGATGGAGACTAACATATCCATATTAAATGTGATATTCCACTATCGATATAAGAGTTAGGTTTTTAAAAAATAGATCAAATAATATTCCATTCAATGAAGCTCCCTTTTATTGTTAAGGTTTTAAATTAGTGATTGAAAATAGTCATAACTACCACAATATAGCTCAGAAGTATATCACATGGTGTGTTGAGTTGAAGTGCTCTTTCACCTAGTCTTGGTATAGATTTAATCCAAATAGTGTGTCAAAAGTTGTCTTTTCTTTAATGCTTGAAAAAGAGTCATAGTCATAATATAAAAAAATCTAAAATAATTAATTTTAAATCAACCATATATTCAATTTTCATAGTCCGATTTGAGTCATTTTTTTAATTGCATATTTTTAAGACAAATCCATATCTACAATTTTTTTTTCCAAATTAAGCATAAAAACTTAGGAATTATTGATTTGAGTGTTGTGTTCCAATTTGTTCACCTAAAAATCTACGAAAAAAAATGAAGAAAAGTTGATTCTTCTGCTTGGCATAAGAAAAAACTTTGATTATGATGATCCTTAACACATAAAATGATCACAAACCATATATTCTACAAAATATATAAATGATTCATAAATGGTGGGCTTATGGCTTTTCGTCAAAATTTTATTTACTAACATTGAAATTTATAAATAAAATTTGGCTAAAATATTTTTTTTATTAATATTTAATTGAAATTTAACAGTATATTAATTGTAATTTAAAATATATTAATATAAAATATTGATTTTCTTACAATTATTATTTAGATAAACAAATTTATGGTTCTTGATTATAATTAGGAGCTAGTCTTTTTGGAACCTAAGACTAGTGTAGATTCATCTTAAATCCAGATCTATCAAGCATACAAAGGGATCAAAATTTTTGAGATGTAATTTTTTTTATAATTTAATTCCATGTCATGTATTAATTCCTTCATATTAAATGATCTATATGGTTTAATTTTATAAATGTTGTCACATACATATGTACTTATGTAGTTATTTATTTTTTATTTAATTTTTTTTATTTCTTTGACAATATCTCCCCTACCCATTTTGAATTGTACTCTCACTGCAAAAACAAATAAACTACAAAAGACCCAAAAACATATGGCAAGAGTAAAAATCTTTTCCCTTAAAATTAAATTGTAGAACAATTTGTTGGACAAATTCCAACATTGGTCAGAAGCATGCCCATCTCGCCATCATGGTTGGCCCACGCAATCCTCCGTTGGGAGTGTGTGCACCGTATGAAAGCTACCTCGTGAACATGGGTCCGATCTTATCTCCTTTTATTAATAAATATTAATAAAAGACAAACTTTGCGATTTCTACTTAGAATTCACTTTAAACGGTCCCACAAAGGTATTCTTGCAGGAAGAAACCGTTACATCCATCTGCAAGGGAAGAATATATCCTCGTGGAATCGGTGATCCCGTGACCCAAGAATCTCTCCTCCATTATTTGGCCAGAAGATAAAGAAAAATTAAATTAGATTATCTATCACGTCACCCAAGAATCTCTCCTCCATTATGTTTCTACACACATGATATAAGGTATAATGAACTATTTCTAAGTATAATGGTTATGAGGATCGCCTCCCATCCCTTCATCACTGTGGAAACCTAGATCCTACAGCCCCCATAGATACCTCGAGTGAGACTTCAACTACTTGCGAGTGATGTCGAAAGGGCCGATATCTGAGGGTTTTTTTGTGTGAATTCATGTTGAACCCTGGGTTTTCCCACTACGCGCCAACACATGGCTTCCTTTGACTGAAACCCACCCGTGTTTCCTATGTTTTCTCTTCTCCTTGACCTGATCTCTAGATGGAAGTCCTTCTCCACCTATCCAAGATCTTGAATCACAGTCCTTCGTGATCTAATAATATGTTTCAAGTGTCTTCCTCCTTCACCCTAGCCTTGCTTTTATAATCATGAATTATAACCTATTTCTAATCTCCAAAGTGATTGACGTTTAATATTACTTCTAACACCCACTTGAGATTTAGAACCATGCTAATCAATTTAAGAGATTTCCTTAAATAACTAAATTAAGTAATTATATAATTAATTAATAAAAGAAATTTACTTTAATAATTCCTTTAATTAAAGTAAATCCAAGAGTAGAAGGATTTGGACAATTTCCACATGTTTAGATACATAGACCTATGCGGAAATACTTGTTTGATGCTACCACTAGCATCAACAACACCTTTAGACCCCAAGAATACTCTTGAGCTTCTCTTGCGCACTTCAAATCTCTTATGTGCACCTCAGAATTGATCTTCTTGCTTGTATTCTCTTGAAATCCACACATCTATCATGTATTTATTGTGTTTATGTGCTCACTTTTAGGGCCGACCTCTAAAGAATAGTTAGACCAACCTAAACTTTTTGGTTGGGTCGTCTGATGGAAAAATTCATATCTCCTCATTCCTAAGGAGTTAGATAGAATTCCATATATTGTTGGAAATGTCTTGAAATAATATTTCTAACCATATAACTTATTCTCTCATTTGAGCTATGTATTTAGAGAAAAAAATCCTTCAAAGATAGGGTATCCAAACTTTCCAACAATATCCATCTTGCAATATTTATCTTGGAAATCTATAGTCTGCCCCTGTATTTGACATCAATGACAACAATATTTCCAACACAAACTTCACTCAAAGAAGAACATTGTCAAAAACACACTCCCAAGTTTTATGGCCCTCATACAATTCTCAAGCGTGACGGGCCTATGGCCTACAAGTTAGCTCTCCCCAGTCACTCTAATCTTCATCCTATTTTTCATTTTTCTTTCTTAAAGAAAGTGATTGGAACCAAGTGCTAGACTCAAATTAGTCTCCCTGAATTGGATGAAGAAGGCTTCATTTGGTTGTAGCCTCAAGAAGTCTTCAACCACCATAAGAATCATCTATGTCAACGCACCATCAAGGATGTTTTAGTTCAGTGGAAGGATACACCACTGGAAGATTCCACATGGGATCCGACTACCATTCTACAATAATTTCCTCCTCTCACACCTTGAGGAAAGGGTTGTTTTTCAGGGGGGAGGGCATGTTAGGGACCTAACCTCCCTAACCTCTCAAGTAGGTAGAATAATATGTTTTCTATGTAATAAAGTCCAACATTAGAAAATAAGGCCTATGAAATAATGTGAACATGTCTAATGTAATAATAATTAATAGAAGCTTCCGCTTCTAGAAATACTCTCCTCTAGAATGTTCTATGGAAGATAGAAATAGTACAAGTTGGAGTAGAAATCATGTTAAAGTTTTGTCTTGAGAATTGTTTGTAATTAAGCTATGCTTTGCTAGAGGTTTCCCCCTCGAAGAGACAATTGAACTTGGATTTCTATAAATTTAAAGCTACGATTTTTCGTGTTATTGTTCTCTATATTTTTCTATTCCTGCTGATATTTGTGATAAATTTTTTGTTTATGTGGTGCATAATATATCTAGTACCTTACACCATGGCTCAGTGACACCTTCTCTCAGTGTGGAAATGTTCCTTGATTCCTTCATCCACCGAACTTTGAGTAGGCTACCTTCTTCAATCTTTCATTTCCAACACTGTTCTTTCCCAATTCTCCTTACATCTCCCTTCTTTCCTCCTCACGACAACCTTCACTATTTTAATGGGATTCCTTTAGAAGGACGACCATCACAATGGTTTGTTTCCAGTTCCATTTTTTCCATAAAGACAAAAAATAAAATAAACAAAAACATGCTTATTACAAAATTTACAAGAATGTTTGACAAGGATCCAATTCGAATCAATAATGCATGTTTACTTATTAAATACAAAACCCTTAATAGAGGGTAGCACCATAAAATGACCCTTTTATGGAAATATAAACCATTCTTCACTTACCTCTTCAAGGGGACAACCTCTAACAATACATGGTGTCTTATAAAGAGGACTCCATCCTTATTTATATTTACCTAGAAAACTCTAACCGTAACCACTATTGATCTCTACATTAATAAATAAACCATATTACATGACAACTACTTAATAAATTTTATTTATTAATAATTAACATAGTGGAACAAATCCACCATATATATACTATTATTACCCTTCAACTCCAATACATCAATATAGAGTAGTAGAGCAGAGTAGAGGATCCAACTAGAAATTAAGTTATTGGTTCTAAACCAAGATACCACTTAACTCTTTTATCATAACATTCAAACCAAGAGTTAATATTCAAAATATTGATGAAAGGGTGTGATGCTTTAAATTTCTATCTTTTATCACAATAATTTTGCACAGTATGTTTGATCCAAAAACACACTTAAAGGAATTGTGTTCAAATCTATATAGAGGGTGGGGAGGCATTATGAGAGAGAGAGAGAGAGAGAGAGAGAGAAAGCATTATTATATATATATATATAGAGAGAGAGAGAGAGAGAATATACCCTCTATAAAGAGTGGGAGGGGGGCATTATTAGAGAAAAGTATATATTATATATATATTTTTCTATAATAATGCGGCCCTTTCCCACCCACCCTCTATTGTGTTCAAATCTATATAGATCAAGGATTTCATAAATCAATTTTGATTTATTGGTAATTTTAAATTTAAATTATTATTATTAAAATAATAAAAAATAATAAAAACTCAATTAAAATTAACCATATGTAACATTAATAATAATACTTAACCATTAAAAAAAAATTGATGATGGATAAACGGAATCAGTGGGCAAGCGACGTGGTCGGTCGTGGCCTGCAATGGCTTGTCAATGGATATACTCGTGGACCCGAGGATCCCGTGAAATAGGAATCTCTCATCATTCCAAACATTGGACTTACAAAAATTAAATGAGATAGTGCTATTGCCTGGGAACCAATAGCTTTGCACTCAGCACGTGGGTGTCAGCCCACCAACATCCCTCATGTAACCATTCCGCTTCATTTCCATTGGCTAGCATTTTAGTTTCATCGGGATTTCACTTCCTTTGTATTGAGATTTCATTCCCCTTTGTATACAGATTTGTCATAGAATGAAAAAAAGATCAAGCGATCTTTCCACCGTTTCAGGGATTTTAAAATGCCAACACTAGCAATAGGAGCTTTCCCTCTGAAGCCCGACGGATCATTCTCATATATTCCCCTGGTGAGTGAGCGAGTGATTTTGTAACAAATTATCAATCCTCTAGTGAGCAAGTGATTTTGTAACAAATTATCAATCTTTATTGGAAATAGTAATTACAAGTCGGTAATATATTCACGTTTACGTGAATTTGTCACTCAGTCAAATTCATCTAGAGCACTCTCTTGGACCACTTGGATTATACAGATTTAGGCAGATTTCAAGAAAATATTCTAGAACACTTTCCTGGAGCACTAGGATTATACAGACTTAGCCAGATTTCAAGAAAATATCCTAGAGCACTCTCCTCTCACACTCATATTAGACATACGTCAAATCTGCATATCCAACAATTGTTTACCATTTCAAGCAAAATTAAACATAAAATATCCCAAAAAAGTTTTAAAATTATTATAGCACAAAATGTCACACTTATGCTTTTGTGCCATGGCCTAACCCTTTCCCAATGCCTGAGATGACTTTTCCCTAAAAATTCCTCTCAAGAATCATTTAAAAAACATGCTTTAAGAGCATTCCCGCGGATTTCCCTAGTGCAACATGTAGACATCCGGACCTTTTCTCACTGCAACATAATCCCATGTTTTTGGGTGGGTTTTCGGTTGGGCTCGTTCCCCAATGAAAACTATGTAAATGCATGTATCTAATCTACCCTATACTAACTAGGAGTGAACTATAGTAATAGAATGAGTTGTAATGAAATTAAATTATGCATAAACCATAATCAAATAACTCTCATGAAGGCACATAGTTAGAAACACATGCATACAAGTATATAACCATAATATTCTAAGTCACATTTATGCATACATTCACAACTCATTCACTCAGGACATGTAATATAATAAATAGAAACAAAACAATAAGAAAAGACATATTGCATCAGAATAGTCCATAAACAAACATGCTCTTACACCCCATGTGAACAACAAACTTTTTCCTTGAAATAGTTTGCAACAAAACAACAACACATGAGAGTCCTTCTTTATGTCAAAACTTGGCCCTGAGGGCTTATCTGTATTAACAGTTTCAACAATAGTACTTGAAAACTCTAAGGACAACTCTCCAATTTTAGTTGACACTATATTCCCAAAGTAATTATGAAGTGTACAATGTTTGAAGAGCCAAAAATCCCTTCTCTCTGATACAATTCTAGTATTTATTGGAGGTCGATGTGACCCTTGGACTTCTGCATGCCCTGGTAAATTTTCATTTCCAAACTTTTGTCTTTATCACCTTTGAATGATGAGGGGGATAGTCAGTGGTTACAATTCAAATTTGTTTTCTAGTGCTTGTGGGCCATCATGGATTGGCTTGAGCATTACGTGAATCAATTGTTGTAGGGTTCAAATTCCTTCTTCAGTTGTTTGATCTTGTTTCTCCTCATTACTTCCCATTTGTAGAACCATTGACATCATTTTATTGTTCTACTTTTCTTTGGTTGTAGGTCGCATTGCAAGAGTGTGTCTCCCTCTTGACACCGGTACCTAACATCGTTCAACATACAGTAGATGAGAGTAAATCAAAATAAACCATCAAGACTAATCATTATAATTCATATGAATGTGGCATAAAATAATTGAAATATCAAGTAATATTCCCTGGATTCAATCCCTAGTTCGTCCACTCATGATTGAGGTGTTGCATTTTTTGGGGATGCCAACAATGTACTAGATATTCATCTAAACCTAGGTATATCATAAGTTAGGAATTTATCAAATAATATAACCAGGAAGTTGTATATATTGGAAATACCTTTCCAAGGGTATAAATAACATGCAAAACATACACCCAAGTCAAAAGGTATGGCCAATTTATGAAATTCTCTTACTTTCCATTGGAGGAGTTTTAAATAACTCCTCTGACACATATCATAGAAGTTTGAACTAACTCCTCCAACAAAAAATATCGAAGGATTTTGAACTAACTCCTTCGACAAAAACAATCTAAATAGAGATGATGGCTGGAAGATTAGTCAGAATTGGGTCTCGACCTTGTTCACTAGAATTAATTCTAGTTAATAATCTTGAAATCTTTTAGGTTTTTCATTATATAATGAGTTGACTCTCTACTAAAATATAAAATTTTCATATAAATACCTTGTTATTGATCAAATTTTCTACACATCTTTTCTTGGTGATGAACCACATTTATTTGGTCAGAAATGTCAATTTGTAAACCATTGCGATGAGAAGAATACTGAAGTCAAAGAACTGAAAAAATATCCATTTATTAACTCGTGAACATAAACATAATTATAAAAAAAAAACCTTC
Source organism: Picea mariana (assembly GCA_032191745.1). NCBI lineage: Eukaryota > Viridiplantae > Streptophyta > Pinopsida > Pinales > Pinaceae > Picea > Picea mariana. The sequence continues at coordinate 1,431 of JASDQU010025862.1, read as the reverse complement.
AAATTATCATACCTTCTTTTTAACCTGTAACATTTAAATTATTTAAATTTTTTTAAATAAAATTAATCTTTACAAATTATTTTCACTTATCCTAGAGCACTCTCGTGGAGCACTCTTATTATACAAACTTAACTAGATTTCAAGAAAATATCCTAGAACACTCGGATTATACATACTTAACCAATCAAATCTGCATATCTAGCAATTATTTACCATTTCAAATAAAATTAAACATAAAATATCCCAATCATTTTAAAAACATGCTTTAAGAGCATTCTTGCGGGTTTCCCGTTTCCCAATGACCCTTGCCCACTCATTTGTATGGTTACTTTGAATTTCACATATTAAATGCACATGTAAAACTACTTTGGTCGCAGCCCTAGTTTTGTATCTGTCGTTGCAGCTCTAGTTTTGTATCTGTCTTGCAGCAGATTAATTCTGCTTTGACGAAAAGGGAGAACAATGTGCACCTTTTTTTCTCATCTCTATCCCTACCTTCTCCTAAATAAAATAGTTATTTTCTTTGTTTTTTTTTTTTATGTTTGTCAATGTGGGAGACTGTTATCTCTTTCACTTGATCTTGCTCTGCTGTGATTACAGGGAAAAATCCCTTGATAAAAAAATAGAACTTCAAACTACAACCATAAAAACAAAAAATTGTAGAACAAGTTGCTCGGCAAATTCCAACACTGGTCCGAAGCATGCCCATCTACTTCATCGTGGCCGGCCCGCGCGATCCACCATTTTGTTTGAAGCATTACTTCCCATTGGGAGTGTCCGCACACCATTAACCCATGAAGAGGGCCACCTCGTGATCATGGGCCCGATCTTATCGCCTTTTATTTTAAATATTAATAAAAGACAAACTTTGCGATTTCTACGTAGGAATTCAATTTAAACGGTCCCACGAATGTATTGTTTGAGGAAGATATTTGTTACTCCCATCTGCAAGGGAAGAATATATCCTCGTGGAATCGGTGATCCCGTGACCCAAGAATCTCTCCTCCATTATTTGGCCAGAAGATAAAGAAAAAATTAAATTAGATTATCTATCGCTTAGGAACCAATAGATTTGCACTCAGCACGTGGGTGTGGTAGACTAGATATCACCAGCAACAATGCAAAGATACCTTTCCATTTCCATTTGCGGCATTTCACTTTCATCCAGATTTCATCTTTCTTTTATATCGAGATTACAGTCCTCTCTGCATGTGAATTTGTCATAAAATGACAGAAAGAGCAAGAGATCGTTCCAGCTTTTCGAGTAGGTTAAAATGGCAGCACCTGCAGCAGGAGATCGGCCTCTAAAGCCCGATGGATCATCCTCATATATTCTACTGGTGAGTCTGTAACAGAATTATATGAATTGCTTCCATCATCCTCAATTTCTTCGTAGATTTTGGTATGCACTATTGAATCATGTGGATCAGT
>JASDQU010025861.1:916-13477 GCA_032191745.1 Picea mariana | reverse complement strand
GCTTTTGCTTCCGCCCATCTGGTCAAATACTATGTCATAGTGATGATGTATATGGCTCCTGTGCTCTTCCCTGGTGGGTTTATAGGTCCCACGAAGTCAATGGCCCATTTCTCAAATTATTGTAAGGTTAGTTGGGGTGCTAAAGGCATCTCATCTCTTCTGGAAGGTTTCCCAACTCTTTGGCATACATCACAGGCTATGTAGTATTCTTTAGCATCTCTGTGTAAAGTGGGCCACCAGAGGCTAGCTCTAAGAACCTTCTGTGTTGTTTCTTTTCCTGCATAGTGTCCTCTTGCGATGCCTTCATGAGCTTCTGCTAAAATCAGTGGTCATTTTTCCTCCATAACACATCTTCTCAGGATCTCATTAGGTCCCATCTTATATAGTTGTCCAGCTATAAGCAAAAAATATGCAACGCGCACTACCAGCTATTTCTTCTGAATGAATGTATATTCGTGAGGTGCTATTCATGTTGATAGGAACTAAAATATCTCAAAAAAGTGATCATCAACCTTTATAATGGCCAACAATTGTGCATCCGACAGTATATCCTCCAAACTAGTAGGTTCCTCTCCATGTTCCAACCTAGACAAGTGGTCAGGTCCCTTGTTCATCCTTCCTGGATTTACCACAATTTCAAAATCATATTCCTGAAATAACAAAATCCATATGTATATCCTTACCCCCAACACTATCTTGTTTACTAGGTATTTCAATGTGGAGTGATCAGTGAACATCTTAAAGTGTCCTCCTAACAAGTAGCGACGAAACGTCTGCAACACATACACCATGGATAAACCTTCTCTCTTAGTGGTGGTGTAGTTTATCTCAGTTGTTGAGAGATTCTTGCTAGCAAAGGCTAACAGGTGGTCAATATCTCTTACTCCTGGTTGTGCTAACATGGATCCTAATGAAATAGAAGAGGCATCAATATGCACATGAAATTCCTTGCTCCAATTTGGGAAAACCAGAATAGGCACAGTAACCATTTTTTCTTTCAGTGTGTTGAAGCTCTGCGGACATTCTTCTGTTCATTGAAACTGACAATATTTCTTCAACAGCTTCTCCATAGGTGTTGTAATTTGTGCATATCCCTTAATGAAATTCCTGTAGTATCCAGTATGTCCCAGTGTAGTGCATAGCTATTTGAATGAAGTAGGAGGGGGTAAATTGACGATAATGGAAATCTTAGATGGATCTACCAGTAACCCCTAATTACACACAATATGGACTAACAGCACTCCAAAGGGAGAAAATAATATTCATTTCTTCAGGTTCAGGGAAATCTGACATTGCCTGCACTTATCCAACATTATTCTTAAGCTAAAAACAGTCCAATCATCAAAATATTCTTTCAGAAATTTATGTAAAAACTCCTTGAATACTTCGACCACCACCCTAGAAAATATGGCTGGTGAATTCTTTAATCCAAAAGGCATCACTATATATTGGTAGGATCCCCACTCTGTTGCAAACATGGTCTTATGGTGAACTTCCTTGGAAATCATGATCTGATGGTATTCTGAGAATCCATCGGTGAAGGAGTATACTTCCTGTCCTCCCACGCTATCTAACACTTCATCAGTAAATGGTGTAGGGAATGGATCATGTAGGCATGCATCATTCAAATTCCTAAGATCTCTTCATATTATGATCTCTCTTGTTTTATTATCCTAAACCACCATAGGGATAATCTACTTTGATTCTTCAACAGGTTCTATGATTCCTGCTTCCAGCATTCTGTCTAGTTCAATCTTCACTTTCTCCTTATATTTAGGGTTCAATCTATAAGGTATTTGTTTAATTGGCCTTGCATCTGGTTTAGATATTCATCTCTCCCATGGGCCCTTTAATTCCCTTCATATCAGTGAACTTGGTTGGAAACAAGTCTTGATATTCATGTAGTAATTTTGTGATCATATCAATAGTGGTATCATCCCAGTAATCTCCAACATTAGTAAGCTTAGGTTCTTTCTCTGTTCCAATATTAACTTTATTGATTTTGATTGGCTGTCCAATAAAATGTGGTTTGACTCCTGGTCCTTCTATGTCTCTCAGTCCTTCCATTTCTATGATGTTCACATTCCTAAGATCATTGTCTTCATCGACATTGATATTGTAACATCCTTGCAATTTTTGAAGAGGTGCAGTCCATTCATCCTCTTCTTTTTCCACAGGGAGGCTAGGTGCTTCCTCAAATATGTTTTGTCTTACAACCTATAAAGATTGATCTACCAGAGGGTGTTGACATTCAAATAAAAATGTATTTACAAAATTATNATTTATGCACCCATTTCTCTTGAGGAATGCAGCTCTAGGCGTCCTCACAACCTCTCACATGGTATTTCAGACATCTTTGACCTGTGTACCTAACTTCACATCCTTTGACTTGTTCTGAAAATCAAACTATCAACAAAGTGCAACATTGTATCTAGTTCACAATGTTACTTTTATGTGTTCCCCACCATCTCACTAGAGTAGATTTCAAACCCTCATCCAGTTCCAACCGTCTCTATTATACTGGTACAATTTCTTCAAATTATAGTAAGAAAGTTTCTAAGTGATTCAAACCATCAAATGTGGGTAAATTACTTACTGTTGTGTCAATACAGCAAACTTCTCTGGTCAGTCTAGCACATATCCATGTAGATACTTCATACATTTGATTCTGCCAGTTCTCTAGTGCTTCTTCTAAGTCTGATGAACATGCAGCGTCACTTCACCAGCTTAAATTCCCATATGATGTAGGATTAATGTAATCATGTTGTCTTACTGCCAGTTTGTATATATTCTCCAACATATATGCGCGATCTTCTTCTCTGATGGGCTTTGTGTATATGGGACCTTCATCAGGATCCAAATCTGTGATGACCCTAAGGCCATCACCTTCAAATGCCATTATTATTTTTTTCAAGTCAAAATAGTATAATTGTTGAAAGCCCAATCAATTCCTAATAGCATGGGGTAAGGACAGCTATCATCAACTATCTCAATCACCTCGAAGTCCACAAATGTTTGGACCCCATCGATGTCCACAAGGACATGTTCTATTCTTCTGAAGGGGCTCACAGCCTGTTGATTGGCCATCCTAAGCCTGATGGGGGAATATATCAAATTAAGTTTTCCCATCAGTTCCCAGGTCTTCTTTGTCATGACATTGACTTCTGACCCTAAGTCAAGGACCACATAATCTATATCATAATCTGCTATATGAGCATTCAGATGTATCTACTTATTTGTCATTCTCTTATTGGATATTTGATGTACTGCTTTATTCAGTAGAGGATCTACCTTTCCTAGCTCATATTGTCTGATCAAGTTTTGTAGCTCCTATACATTTCTCTCATCCTTTATCAAATTAATGCAAGTTCATAAGAATTACATAAGTTTGCTTACCTCTTTTCCTTCTCCAGGCGAAGAGAACTAATCAAAGGCCAGGGGTATTCCACATTCTCTCACTTTTGGTTGTTCCTTTGATGAAGAAGCCGGATATCTTCTAAACTCTTTTCTTGCCTCTTCAAATGTCTGCTTCTCTCTCTTTGGATCAAACTCTTGTGTCTTCTCTACAGATTTTCTGACTCTTGATTGTTATGTAGTCTTCCCTAGAGTCACCATGTCTTTTCCTATAGCAACACTTCCTCTAGTGATAACAACGACTATGGGAACTTCTCCGTGGGGTTCTGCTGTGATTAGTTGTACCTTATGGTTTCCAACTCATCTTTCCTGAAGTTTGGCTAACAGTGCAGGAAAATCTTCTATGACATGTTCAAATGAGTTGTAGTAACTGCAAGTGGTACAAGGGTTTTGACAGTCCCTTGCCAAATGACCTGGTTGTGTGCAGTTATAGAAAATGGTCTGACCTCTACCTCGGCCCATGCCTCCTCCTCATCCTCGTCCTCTGAATCCACCACGAGGGTTGAAGTTTCCTCTTCCAGGAGAATTATACTCTGTGGTGTTTCATTATTGTTGTACTTCACCTTGAATTTTGTAGATATCCATTGATATTTCATGTAAGAGGTCATAAGCTCTACAGTCCTTCTCATGATGACCCACAAATTTACAGAATGTGCACTAGAGGTTCGTAGGTGTCTGAACATAATTTTTCATGTAATATCATTCTCCAGGGCAATTTCTATTTCTACATACCTCACACCAAGGTATGTTAACTTGCTTCAAAGGGCTCAGAGCTCCAGAAGCCAAATATTCATGAAACAGAGGATAGTGATCCTTGTCATGGCCTTCTGATTTGCATCTAATGAACTAGATGTCTTCACTCTTATCTTTTCCCTTATCATTTTTCATATCTTCAACCTGCAATGATAAGCTAGTTAGTTGACTCAAGATTTGACTCATACCTGAGCTGGATTCTTCCATAGGAGTCGATTCAAGTTTCAGGGTATCTCCAATGCCTCATCCTGTGAAGAAATCTTTTGTTGCATCAAAGGGACTCTTATGTGTGGTAGGAGGGTAGCAATGAACCATTCCTTGTTCTTCTCATCTGGGATCTAAAAAATCAAGTGACCTATCAATGTCATAAACCTATGATCAAACTCCCAAACAGGTTCATCTACATTCTTCTTGATTTCTTCAACTCTATGATGCACTATGATTTTGACTTGGGTTTCTTGAATTCAACAATCAATGCAGTCTTAATCTCGTTGAGTGGTTTCGGCTGGAAAAATCCTTGGATGAACTTCATGTACCAACTTAGTGCGTGATCTCTCAGGGTAGTACTAAATTGATCTCATTTAACAGCTTCGTCGGTGACATTATTAATACTCCATAAAAATTCACATAGAAACTAGTGTTGGTCAGGGTCTTCAAATCCATCTCCTCTAAAGGTGGGTAACCTCATCTCATCTGCCATAGATCTTCCTAAGGGTATTGAATGAGTATGCACTGAACCAATTGTACCAGTGCTTTGAGTGTTCTGATAACTTATGTTACTCTAGTTACTTAATGTTGTTAAAACAATAGGGTGTGTAATAGCACTTACTTCAATAGTCTTCACAGTTGAAGTTCCTGACTCTTCTTGGCGAAGTTATTTAGTCTTCTCTTCTTCTTCCCTAGAGGACTCTGAATGTTACTCATTCAGAAACTCTTATTATTCTCCACTATAGAACCCTTCTTCTTATGTTGGTCTATGACTTTACTTAAACAAGTTCACCAAAGGAACTTCTCTAAGGTTTCTCCCACTACGCATGTGTCAGATCTATGTGTTGTTGTCTTTGTCTAAATTCTTGAACATTAGCTTGTTCAGTCTGATCCACTACTGTATATTAAATATGTTCTTCTCATGTAATAGCATCTTGATCTTCAACTTCAAGAAGTGTAAAAAATTTCCTCTCAGCTCCTTAAAGAAATATCTCTCTGCTTGGCTATATGATTCTACCCTATCAATAGAAAACTCTGTGATATACCCTCTAATGGTACTATAAAACTAGTGATCTACTACTCTTTCCATGGAATTATCAAATATTTTGACCTTCTTGATCAACACCGACATCCAAACCACAGGCGGTCTATATCTAATCTCAAACTGGGTGTCTGCTAATCTGGCCAACCACTTGTATAGCTCCTTATGAATTCCTCCAAAGAAAATCTCGTGTATATCAGTAAAGATATACCTTCCCAACCAATCTTTTGTGCTAATATTAGGGTTCTTATTATGAGCTTATGTGAAGTCCTTCCCTTGTTCTTCTATCCACTTATGAATCTCTATCTTCAATGGAAACCACATTGACATTCCCTCAAGAAGATTCAGGTCCTGACAACGGAACCATTTGTTGGCATAGGGGAATACCCAGGGTTCAACTCTAATAGCACACCAAAAAACCCTAACTATTGGCCCTTTCGGTAACACCTGCGAAGTAGATGCAGTCTCACCCGAAGTGGCAATAGGGGGTTGCAGGACATAGGTGTGTACAACCAAAGGAAATGCAAGTGGAATCAAGGAAATCACACATAGAGATTAGATTATTCTTTGCAAACATAAGCCTACTTTGCACAGTTATATATCATATCTAACATACTAATGCATCATCAGAGTAATATATTAAAGAACATAGCATCAATCACACACAACAATAGGATATACGTGGTTCACCCTCTCCCTAGGGCTATGTCCACATCATTGTGCTTTATAATATATTAGGTGAAAGCTTACAGTTCTGTCTACCCTCTTAGCTTTCATATCTCTCTCTTTATCTCTTCTCTCTATCTCCCTTCCATGTGCACCCAGCTATAGGGTTGATCTTCGCACCCAGCTAAAAATCTTACAATAGAAACTTCTCTCATCACATAATACTTCTCTATCAGTAATAAAAAAATCACTCATCATCCCATATCTGAACCCATATCAAGTCCTCTTGACCTTTATTTATACATTAAAATAGTTCATAGACAACCTTAGGCAAAATCCTAGGTGTCTAAAACCTTAGATACCAAAACCCTAGGTGTCTAAAACCCTAGGTCAACTTGACCCGTGTTTTCAGGGCTTTGCCAACCTATCTTTCCTTCCTTCCCGTGAGGTTCTCCAAAGCATCTACCGGTGGATTTTTCCACTTGCTGAGTTTTCCATGATACATATTCCTTGTTGATTTGTCTTCCTCGATATCCTCATACAACATTTTTCTCTCTCGGGATTCATTCCATATTTTCTTCTTCTTTAACTACTTCAACCTGATCTCAGTTAATCTTCCTTTCGTGCAGTTCATGTTTCTCCTTTTCTTCTGTAATATTTGATTTCTTCCATAAATAAGGGCCAACACATGTCAAAGTATGAACCACACAACACGTAGGTCGAGGAATAAGGAAACCCAACACAAGAGGCCGGACAGCCGGAGGAGGACTCAGAGAGAACAAAATCTGATGCGTCCAGGGGAAAAAGGCCACAACAGGGTGAGTAGGTCATGGAGTCAGCACAGTAGGGCCTAGAGCTAGAAGAATAGCATGAAACAGAGTGACATGGAATACCATAGTTTGGGGTGTCATCCCCGTAAGGGAAGAAGAAGGTGCGAGATGAGAGCAGTGCGCAAGGAATATCATGCACACAGGAAGAATTGGAAATTATGATGCCAAAGATCCCTGAGGGAGTGAAGGCTGAGGATGAGATGGTGGGAGGAGTAGATACCATCAAATACTCTGACCATGATGTAATTGATGCAGTCAAATTCCCATATTTGGTTCCATAGAACTATTTGGAGAGCAGGCGAGAAGGCCCAGTAGGTGCGCCACTATTGGAACCTATGTAGTGAATCCTGGGGCTCTATAACACAAGAATAATGAATTTTTTGGATATACCGCAATTTGGGCATGGTAAACACATCAATGGATGTGTGAAGCAAATCCTAGAAAGGGTGCATGGAGGAATTCTATGGATGGATAAACCAGTTCCTATCAATGTCGATTTGATTGCAGCAATAACGGGGATACCCATAGATGGGGAGAATCCAGAGCAGTATTTAGAAGACAAAACAAAATCAAAATCCATCTCTAACGAAATCAAGGCAAAGTATAGTGTGAAGAGAGGTAACAGGGGAATGAGGATCAGTGACATTAATGATCATACGACAATTTTTGCGACAAGGTTGTTAGGTTGCATGTTAATGTGTAAGTGAAGAAAGGAGGAATTACCAACAGGAGTGGCAATAGTTGCATCATAATGCGTGAAGGGGAGATCAATGAGATGGGATCCTTATCTACTAAATTATTTATTGGAGGATTGCAAGGACACAAAGGATTGGGGATCTGAGTTCCACTACTTGTGGTTACTCATCCTCATTGGATTGGTAGGATGGAAAGAACCAACATACAGTTTGTCCCTGCAGAGGAAAGGAAAGTGTGGCTCATCGTACTACATGTTGCTTCAAAGCACATCAGACGCAAAGGAAAATAATTTAAACAACGATGTATTCGCTATGTAATTTAGAGAGATCCACTACCGGTTAGTAGACACATGGAGGATTTCCCCAAAAATTGTCTAGGAGTTTGGATAGATAGATAATTTTCAAGCATCGCGCCATAGCATTTGGCTACAGTTGAGTTACTATGTGACAACACAAGATATCCATATGGAAGTCTAGGAATGTCTTGAGGAGTGGAAAGCTCCAATGATCCCAAGAGATGAGCCAACAGTAGAAACTCAAAGGTAGGGTGGAATAGTCCTTGAGCAGTAGACAAGCATGAATGGTGGTAGTAAGAAGAAGGAGACAACATGAGGTCTAGGGGGAACAAGAAGCCCCATACAAAATAAAAGTAGGACATAGAATAAATCACAACGGGGTTCTACACGAGATCCATCGCACACAGAGTAGGCACCAAGAAGTACAACATAGCAGGTGCACATGGAAGAAATAAGAATAGAGACACAGGAGAAACCTATGGAGGAATAATATGGGTAGGATACAGGCATGGATACATAGATTCCATAGGCATATCAACCATCAGAGGCCCAAAGAAAGAGAACAGGGGAGAAATTAAGTGGCTCCAAAAAGAAATCAAAGGCCCACAGTACTCCAATGAAAACATCACTAACAATAGATGATGTGGAGATGGTAGCCACCAGAGTCAAATATTGACTATTAGAGGTATGGGAGAATGTTGAGAAGCATAGATATTCGATTTTGGAATAGGTGTAGTAAGTGAAAAATGCATTGGAGCAGTTGACAATCAGGACAGAGCAGCAACAAAAAGATAAACTAGCGCAGACTAGAGAAGGAACATCTACTGGAGAAATAGTGCAGATCATGGAAGGAGAGTGTGAATTTCATCATAACATATCAGATGTTGTTTATTGATGAGGATATAGCACAGAAGCCCCTAAAATACATTGATACATTGTACTTGGAATTTCCCAAGATTCTAGCAAAGGCATTGTATAAATTACAGGTTAGCGTCACACAAGAAATTCAGTCCAAGGCAATGTATTATGTGACGAACTTACAGTTGGCACAGGAAGAAAACACCTCACTCAAGGAGGTAGTTATCCAATAAGGGAAGGTGAAGAATATAGCACAAAATAAAATGGAGGATATTGAGAAACAAATAAGTGCAGTATTTCAATCCATCTCAGACAATGCAAAATTAAAAGGAGCGTCTTCGGAAGAGAAGATGAGGAAAATATCACATGATTTGGAATAGCATAAAGACCAGATCAAGGAATTGGAGGAGTTTGTAGTCCCTAATACTCCTTAAGAAGTTAGATAACAAAGAGAGTAGGATGCAATAGAATCTGTAGAGAAAATCGTGTAGAACATACATAGAATGGCAGAGTTGTTGGAAAAGAACACCTAGTTGTAGACATAACTATTAGAGGATAGGAGCCTACAAGAGTTTCAAGGGAAAGAAGAAAAATTACATGCATAAATGGAATATGTAAAGCATCGATAGAAGACAATTTCATTGCCATAAAATATCAAGACGGATGTAGAGATGAAGAGCCTACAGGCAAAGGATGGCAAGATAGGCTCAGTTGGAGCCCTTGTAGGAAAAGGAGGAGAAGTTGGTCATGGAGATCGATGCAGTGAAATTGAGCATAGAGAATATAGGCTTGGAGGGGGGAAAGATATTAAGACCTCCAATCACTATGCAAGTGGTAGAGGCCATGAAGGAGAAGAGCAGATAGGCTCGGGAGAAATTCCAGCAGATAGCAAATATGTATGAAGCACTGGCACAAGCAATGAAAGATGTTCGAGTCTGTGAATGACTCAGGATGAGTCATGATGTCAGTGTTGGGGGCGTGTTGGTGCAGGAAAATTTTGGGAAAACTTGAAGAAGTTTTGAAGAAATTAGATCAGCACAGAAAAACAGGGGAGCGCACCAAAAATAGAGGAAAAGAAGCACCGGAAATAAGGGAAAACCCACGGTGAGAAAAGAAGTTAGGAAGTGGAAAAATTGTTGTGGAGCAGTTGGAAAGTGGAAAAGCACTGACTTGGAGCAATGGTTGGATCAAGGACCATCCATGATTAAGTCAAGGAGAAAGTGGACAAACCTAATCCGCTTAGGGTTAGGATTTTGTAAGGGCTTTATCCCAGTTTTGTATAAGTAGAATGTATTAGGACGATGAGAAGGGTGTCCTTTGTTTGGTTAGTAGGTTGATTTTTCCCTTTTTGGTTGATATATGTATTTTTGAGACTGTAATAGGGTTTTTAGTTGAGTAGAATTTTGGGTTGAGATACTTTTGCGATCTGTGGAGATTGAATGTAATGGCAGAAGAATTGTGCAATGTGCAACACTGAATTTTGCAGAGAATATGAATAAGATCCCAAGAGACCAATCTTTGTCGACATAGGCCCATGGAGGGGTGAACCACGGTCTATCTGTGTTTTATGTGACTATATGCAGTGTTTATGATTGTATTTTCTTTAATGATTTTTATGATGAATATGTTATATGATAAAGGAATGAGCATTACGCAGTAAGAATAAGCTAATGGAATAGGCAAAATAACACTAAATAAATTAATTATGTAACTACTATTTAGATCGAAATATTGGGTTACAGTCGATAAATACTTGTCATTGAACACATGTGGCTATAATGGTTAATGAAGTCCTACTAGAATAGTGGTGACAATGGTCTGGAAATAAGATATAATGAGGATTTGAAGGTTAACAAAAAGTAGGTTAAATACTCTGAGAGATACACATCCCATCCCTGGGTTGCAGACATATGAGTCTTGCGACCACCCATAGAATCCATCTCGGGTGACACTGCACATTTCACTCTATGTGTTGTGTTTCCCTTTGGTATCCAGAAGGGACGATGGTAGAATGGTTTTTTGGTAATATTGTAGTTAGAACCTGGGTCAACCTATAGAAAGACAACAATGCCACATTACCAAGAGCGGAAAGTGCGGAAATGATCCCGATGATAAAAAATGGTGAAGGGACTAACCTAGGCCCCATATAACTCCTCCAAATTTCCCAAGATCATTGTTAACCTCATTTTACTCCTCTGTTCAGGTTGACATAAACTCATAAGGTTGCCTTCGACTATGGAGTAGGGAATCCAAAAATGGGGATATTATAGTCCTCCCTTCCCAAATATTGTTTTTCCTCAAGTAATACCACCAACCTAATGCTCCATCAGCAGAACCAGACTGAAACTAAAAATGATACCAGGGTCCTAAACCATCCTGGAAGATGTGAAGCATCCTCTTCTCAATGTGTGGTCTGGTAGGGTACTAAAATAATAAACCTCTTGAATATTGTCAATAAGTAGAAAAACTCGATACTGCAACAACTTGATCAACCCCTCGAAGGACTGCTTGTTACGAAAATATTTCCTTGTGGACAGGTGAAATTTCCCTTGGATTATTGACCCCTATACTAAGACATAAAAACACAAGTGGACACTAACATCCCTTTGAATTTAGTTTAACTACTCAGAAAGAGAGAGAGGGAGAAAAGGTGTGATGCACCTAATTTTGAAGTTTTTCCTCGTTGCTTCCAATCTGAGCTTTATCTCCAAACTCCTTAGAGAAACTTGATACCTGCAATGAAATAGACATCAAATAGAAACAAAGAAATCCTACTCTACAAGATTAGATCAAACCAATTCATCTACAAAGATTGAAGGAACAATAGACAAGCACATGCAAGAATACACAAGCTTGAAGGAATATGTCAAGTATATTAAAATGAAAACTCAAAGAGAATACTTACAAACATGGATGATGATTCAATACTCCTATAATATCTCCTCATCCAGACCCTTGCATGAATCCCAAGATCATAAATTTGATATATTTGTCTGTATTTTCTTCACCTTGGAATGGCCTCCAATTATAGGCTTGGGAGGCTCAACCACCATGAGTAGATTCAGGGATTAGTTAATGATATGACACCTTTAGGTTAGGATATCATCCTAGGATAGTTCCATAAGATAGAATTCGATCTGAACCAACCTCATCTCCAAGAGTTGGCCTTCAGATAGAGGCATGATTCTCCATTTTTTCCTCTAACCAAAATCAATGCTCCTCTATAGTTAGAGATAGAGTGTTGATCCTAGATTAGTGCTCCATAAATAAGGTAAAGGGGGCTTTGATATATGGTTTATAATTCCCCCAACATGGCCAGGGGGGAACTACCCTTCAAAATTCCCCAAAAATGGTCAATTTTTGAAGTAAAAAGTGTGTTTCTGGCCTTGAAATGATGGGTTTTTTCCTCCAATATGACTTAGGGATCATGGAAAATGTTCTTTGATGGTTTAAAGTGGTTAAAACACATACAAACACATAGAAAAGTGCATGTGACACTTAGTAAGTTGAATATGACATTTGTGACACTTACCAAGGTGCATACGACACTTGCAACACTTAGGGTGAGATACTTAAGTGTGGCATTTTGATGTGTAATAGATTTCCCCCTAAAGTGTGAGGTAATAAGAGAAACTAATGGCCGAAACACTTCAAAATTATTTAATTCAAGGGTGTGAAGTTGGAGAACCAGGAAGAAGATGCAAAAAATCATCAAACAATATTAATATATGTTCCATTTCTCAGGCATGCATACGTATGCTTGGAATACGAGATGATTCAAAGTACAACCATTGACCAAT
>JASDQU010025860.1:0-10214 GCA_032191745.1 Picea mariana | reverse complement strand
ACAGCTCTTCCATCAGGGAAGAAACCCATTGGCTGCAAATGGGTGTACAAGGTCAAGTACAAGGCAGATGGTACACTTGACAAGTACAAAGCACGGTTAGTTGCGAAAGGATTCTCTCAGCGAGAAGGCATTGACTATGAGGAGACTTTTGCTCCTACAGCGAAGATGAGCTCTATTCGTCTTGTTCTAGCCATGGCAACACAACAAGGCTAGAAGGTCCACTAGATGGACGTGAAAAGTGCCTTCCTCAATGGAGATTTGAAGGAAGTGGCATACATGTGCAAACCAGACGGGTTTTAGGTTGCAGGGAAGGAGCATCTAGTTTGTAGACTAAAGAAGGCTCTATATGGTCTGAAACAGGCACTGAGGGCGTGGTACATCAAGATTGACAGGTATTTGGTTCAACAAGGGTTCCAACGGAGTCCTTCAGATTCCAACTTATATGTCAAAAGAGTTGGTAATGAGATCATTCTTCTGGTTGTTTATGTGGATGATATCATTATTACAGGTAGTGAGGAAGATGCAATTACATGGATCAAATCCAACATGAGCAGAGCATTTGACATGACAGATCTAGGCCTCCTACACTATTGTGTGGGTGTAGATGTTTGGCAAATAGGGAGCAGCATTTTTGTCTCACAAGCAAAGTATGCCAGGAGTTTGCTGGATAAGTTCGGGATGGAGGATTGCAAAATCTCCTCTACACCTATGGAGAAAAGGCTGAAACTTTCAGCCAAGACTGACTCAAAGTAAGTCAGTGAGTCACTATACAGACAGCTACTGGGCAGCTTGATATATCTTACAGCCACTAGACCTAATCTGAGTTTCGCTGTGAGCTTCATTTCCATATTTATGACAGCGTCGAAAGTAGAGCACTAGACAGCAGAAAAGCAAGTGCTGAGATACGTGAAAGGGACACTTGACTTTGGTATTCTGTACAGCAGGAGCAAAGACCCGAAGTTGTGTGGGTATACAGATTCAGATTAGGCAGGTTCTATTGATGACAGAAAATCCACCTCTAGATATGTCTTCAGCCTTGGCACGGGTGCAGTCACATGGACCAGCGAGAAATAGCATGCAGTCGCCCTTTCATCGACAGAAGCAGAGTATCGAGGAGCATTGAAAGGTGCATGCGAGGCAATTTGGCTCAGGAGGATGTTATCAGATATGCAAATGCAACAGAAAGAGCCTACACCCTTGTTCTGTGACAATCAAGGGGTAATGAAACTTGCCAAGAATCCAGTCTTCCACGAGCGTACCAAACATGTTGATACACACTGTCACTTCATCAGACATCTTGTAGAAGATGGAACTATTGAGCTGCAGTATTGTCCTACAGAGGATCAAACTGCAAACATTTTCACCAAGTCTTTGGGTCCCGAAAAGCATGTAAAATTTCGAAAGAAACTTGGTGTAGTAAGTAGATTGACCATTAAGGGAGGGTGTTAAATTAAATATTAGTTTATAATGGTCAATTAGAAATTAGACTTAGGCATTAATAAAGTCAAAGTGACTTTAGGTTAATTTATTTGCTTTTAGGTTATATTTTCACTTTATCCCACATTCATAAAGTGGTTTGACTCTACTTGATTGTAACCTATATAAGAAAGTTATTTGCTCTCTTATTTCATTGATTGAATAAAGACAGATAACATTATTCAAGTTATCTTGGTTTCTGTGTGTGCTCGATTTCCGTTACATTGTCATTGATGACAACACTCATGCTCCCCCTATCATCATGATGCCAATTTCTCTCTCCCTTTGACATCAATGGCAAAGGGTAGGGCTTCTCCCCCTGAGTTTAATGGCAAAAGGTAACTCTCTTCTTTGGGGTTGCTACCCCTGAACATGTGGCATTCAATAATACTTCATCCTTATTTTTGGTCTTTGGGACATTTTCTTCCTTGGAATCCTTTTGTGTGGCTTCTATCTTCTCTCTCTTATTCATGTCTAGGATGTATATGTTGTTCGGTCTTCTTGTTGCAGTTGCAACCAATCTTCCCGAGTTATTTTCTCTTATTTTACATTTTCGGGAGTCAAACGTAAGAGTGTATCCTTGATCACACATTTTACCAACACTGAGTAGATTATGCTTCAAGTCTTCAACCAATAGGACATTCTTTGCTTTTACATTTTTTCTTCCAAGCTCTACTGCACCTTCTCCAAGTATTTTGGCCGATGAGTCATCTCCAAATGCAACATTGCCACCCTTTCTCTTCAAACCGATGAATTTGTCTTGATCCCCGGTCATGTGTGAAGAACATCCACTGTCTATGTACCATTCATCTTCTTCTTTACATTCTTCAGCGGTTCATGCTATTCGACAATCTTCATTGTTTGGAATCTCTTTCCTTCTCCATATTGTCGTTGGCATAGGGACATCTTCATTTATATATCTACAATCTCGTGTTTTGTGACCAAGATAATTACATTTGTACCATACAATATTTCTGTCCATCAATGGGGAAAATGAATTATAACTTATGTTGACAAATCCACGATTATTTCCATATCTTCTATGTACACCATTCATGTTTCTTGTGTATTTGTTCCTTTCATTGATTCTGCAATTAATTGTCTTATGTCCAAAATTTTTGCAAATATAACAATGACCAAGAAAGAAATTTTGATACCTTGGAGTAAGTGGCCTTCTTTGTGATGTAGTCCATCTGGATTCATAATCTATTCTTCTGTAGTTTTCTTCATATTGATTGAAGCTTCTTTGATTCCTGAAGGTAGGAGGTCTTCTTAGATATTCATCTCTTTTGTAATCATTCCTTCTCTCTGGTATCCTGGTCCATTTTTCATCCACTGTCTGTGTAGCTCTTTCNCTTTGTATGAAGTTTCACCCATGCATCCAAGGTGTGTTAAGTCTTTTGGCACTTGCGAGTTTCTTAAGCTCTTCCTCAATAAGACAACTTCTTGTCCAAGTTTCTCACAATCTTCTTCTTTCTTCATCATTTGGACATTCCTTACTTCTCCTATTCTTCTTTCTTCTTCGAGTAGAGTTTTCAAAGAAATGTTTTCTTCTCTTAGTTTCTCAAAGCCTTATAATTGTTTCTTCAAGCTTACAATTGTCTTTTCACAACTACCCAATTCACTTCTTAGTTTTCTATGCGTGTCTTTGAGCTTGCTATTTTCAATCTCAACACGCTTCAATTTTTTAAGATTCTCATCTTCTTGTTGAATAATTTCCGCTTCATGATTTTCTTCTTCTTCATTGGACCTTTCTTCTTTAGTGTCATCTCTTTCAATCATTGGATGAGGACATTCAAATTCAACATGTCCTACTCCTTCACAATTAAACCAAAATAACTGACCTCTATTTGCTTCTTAGAAATATGAGATGTTGTAATTTGCTTCAACTTCTTCTTCTTCTTCGTCTTCCTCTTCTTCTTCCCTTGCATAAAGGTCTTGTAGCTTGTCTCAAAGCTCTTTTGATAATGCACATGATCCCACCTTGAATTTCATTGAATCTGTCAATCCATCCAAGATGGTATCTATTGTCAATTTGTTGTTCCTTTTTGTTTCCTTCTGAGCTGCAGTCTTTGGTTTCTTCAAAGCATTGTATCCTAAAGCCGCTGAGAACCAAACATTTGCCCCAAGAGATTTCAAGTAAGTTTCCATTCTATTACTCCAGTATTCAAAATTGCTTCCATCAAATGGTGGAATCCCATTTGGAATTTTGTCTTCCATATCTTCTTAGGATCTTCCTTCCAGTAGTTAAACTGTACTGAAGGTAACCCGCTCTGATACCAAGTGTTGATACTGAGAGGGGGTGAATCAGTATCAAGTACAATTTAAAAACATTTTCAACTTATACTTAAACCATTCAATTATATCCAATGAGCAATGAACAATAGTATAAGAGTTACACCAATACACCACAATACACCATGCACAATATATGAGAAATACTCAATAGTTATTGTTCAAGAGAAGTAATGACTTCCAAAGGTAGCTACAGCTTCCAAATGTAAAGGGAGGGATAAACCTCCAAGAGGAAGATACAATCCTCCAATATGAAGAGAGATTTTGAACTCTCCATCCTTGCCCCTTCTTTCCACCCAAGAATATATGATAGATAATAAAACTTTACATTAAATTATCACCATCAACCAACCATCACATAGAACCTGATAATGCTTCTTGTAACTTCTTCAATTTCTGCAATTATTCGATTCTTGGAATACTCTGATCCTGTAGATAATATTACTCAATGTATTCTCTAAAACTTCTCCAAGTTTCACTCCTTGAATCCTCCCCAAAAAGGAGTTATAGAGAGAATGGTAGACCTTTTTCAATTCTGGTTTATTCAGGAGAGAGAACTTGTACAGAAGGCCCCGTGCTCAATATTTAACATCGGAATCTAAAACTCGCACACAAGCAACTATAGTTCGTACTCTTTCCAATGAAATTGATCCCACTTCATTTGGATTCTCTATGAAGAAGTTGTGATTGTTTTACCCAAAACACTTGTTTATTGACTAGCTTCAGGATTGGTCAAAAACTCTATATTCCACAGAGTGTATCTCCATAATTATAACGAATCAAGAGATGAAACATTTACCACGGGTACCTTGATATGTCTTCTCAATACCATAGCAAATTCACCATCTGAATCATTCTAGAAAACAAGTTATAGCGAAAATGCTAAGATGACCTGAAAATAGCATACCTTAGAACACGTCATCAAAAGACTTCATCCTCCCTTGAAATCTGGCCTTCTTTACTTCTGATTTCCTCTTAAATTCGACTTGTGTATCAAATGAATGTATAATGATATGTATTTATACCATTTATGTCACTTCCTTTTAACATTAGGGCCGACCTAACACTTTCTTATTTTGTAATTATTTTCTTTAATTATCTTCAGGGCCTACATGTACTTCCTTATTCAATTCACTTTGTCATCTTCAAAAATTCATTTCTCCTCAACCATGAGGATCCACGTGACATGCCACATACCACTGGAAACAACATGATGTATACTATCCATCCATAGGTGTTGTATCTACATGTACATTGTCCTACATGTCCAAATACCTTCATCAATCTTGCGGTCCAAAACCAATGATTAGGGTTGACATCATTGACAACAACCAATCTTCCAACAATCTCCCCCTTTGTCATTGATGGCAACAATCATGCTCCCCATATCATCATTGTCCCAATTTCTCTCCCCCTTTGACATCAATGGCAAAGGGTAAGGCTTCTCCCCGTGAGTTTAATGGAAAAAGGTAACTCTCTTCTTTGGGGTTGCTCCCCCTAAACATGTGGCACTCAATAATACTTCATCATTATTTTTGGTCTTTGGGACTTTTTCTTCCTTGGAATCCTTTTGTGTGGCTTCTATCTTCTCTCTCTTCTTCATGTCTAGGATGTATATGTTGTTCGGTCTTCTTGTTGCAGTTGCAACCAATCTTCCCGAGTTATTTTCTCTGATTTTACATTTTCGGGAGTCAAACGTAAGAGCGTATCATTGATCACACATTTTACTAACACTGAGTAGATTATGTTTCAAGTCTTCAACCAATAGGACATTCTTTGCTTTTACATTTTTTTTCCAAGCTCTACTACACCTTCTCCAAGTATTTTGGCAGATGAGTCATCTCCAAATGCAACATTGCCATCCTTTCTCTTCAAACTAATGAATTTGTCTTGATCCCCAGTCATGTGTGAAGAACATTCACTGTCTATGTACCATTCATCTTCTTCTTTACATTCTTCAGCGGTTAAAGCTATTCGACAATCTTCATTGTTTGGAATCTTTTTCCTTCTCCATACTGTGGTTGGCATAGGGACATCTTCATTCATATATCTACAATCTCGTGCTTTGTGAGCAAGATAATTACATTTGTACCATACAATATTTTTGTCCATCAATGGGGAAAATGAGTTATAACTTATGTTGACAAATCCATCATTATTTCTATATCTTCTATTTACACCATTCATGTTTCTTGCGTATTTGTTCCTTTCATTGATTCTGCAATTAATTGTCTTATGTCCAAAATTTTTGCAAGTATAACAATGACCAAGAAAGAAATTTTGATACCTTGGAGTAAGTGGCCTTCTTTGTGATGTAGTTCATCTAGGTTCATGATCTACTCTTTTGTAGTTTCCTTCATATTGATTGAAGCTTCTTTGATTCTTGAAAGTAGGAGGTCTTCTTGGATATTCATATATTTTGTAATCATTCCTTCTTTTTGGTATCCTGGTTCACTTTTCATCAACTGTCTGCGTAGCTCTTTCTTCAACCTTCTTGTTGGTATTTGCATCTTCTTTGTATGAAGTTTCACCCATGCATCCAAGATGTGTTGAGTCTTTTGGCACTTGAGAGTTTCTTAAGCTCTTCCTCAATGAGACAACTTCTTGTTCAAGTTTCTCACAATCTTCTTCTTTCTTCATCATTTGGACATTCCTTACTTCTCCTATTCTTTTTTCTTCTTCGAGTAGAGTTTTCAAGGAAATGTTTTCTTTTCTTAGTTTCTCAAAGCCTTCTCATTGTTTCTTCAAGCTTACAATTGTCTTTTCACAACTACCCAATTCACTTCTTAGTTTTCTATGCGTGTCTTTAAGCTTGCTATTTTCACTCTCAAAATGCTTCAATTTTTTAAGATTCTCATCTTCTTGTTGAATAATTTTCACTTCATGATTTTCTTATTCTTCATTGGACTTTTCTTCTTCAGTGTCATCGTTTTCAATCCTTGGATGAGGACATTCAAATTCAACATGTCCTACTCTTTCACAATTAAAGCAAAAGAACTGACCTCTATTTGCTTCTTTGAAATCTAAGATGTAATTTGCTTCAACTTCTTCTTCTTTTTCTTCTTCTTCTGCTTCTTCCTGTTGAAATAATGTAACTGCAAAGTGTATTCTTATTATTATTTGATATATTATTCATTGGATCAATCCCCATTGTGGACTGATCATGTCGGCTATTGTATAAAAACCAAATCCCCTTTTGTGGATTGGTCATAATGTAATTGTAAAAGGCAAAAGAAGAAGTTGACCCCAGAATATATCAAGAAGCCCCGAAATATAATAAAGGTGGTTATAACCACCCAGTTCGAGAAGTTGGCCCTGCCAGTGAAGAGACACTTCACACGTGCCAGTTTTGTATAAATAAGGAGGCTAGTGCTTCACTAAGATACACAACTCACTTGCTCATTTTGAGAGACAAGTTTCGGAACTGCAGTTAGAGAAGAAGAGAGAGTGGCACATCTTTGGGAGAGGATCTTCTGCATTAGTTTAAGTTATCTCTTGGCATTGTATTGGTTATCTATAATAAGAAAGTTTTGCTGGGTTTTCTTCCCCTAGAGGGTTTCCCAGGATAAATGTTGTCTCTTGTGATTGTGTATTTCTCAGTGATCTTGTATTATGCTATTGTTATCTATTGAAATGCAAACTATAATAATGGCTTAGACATTAACATGGTATCATAGCCAAGGTGAAGAGAGCATCTTTCACAAGAGAAAAGTGAAAAACGTCACTGTTGTCGTACATGAAAATTAGGTCTTTTGTTGGAAAGGTATTTCATCCCTAAAACCATCTAGAAAAGTGCGCCCTCCCCCGAGGATGATTTTGGCACCTTTCGCACACCTTTTCAGTGGCTATATCTCCCAGAAAGTGAAACCCCAGTTTCACAAAGTACCAGAAAACCAGAGTACCAAAAGTACCAGAGTACCAGAAAACCAGAAGCACTAGTCAAGAAATCTGCAGATCAAGTTTGAGGGGGTAAAAGTTGGATTTTCAGAAATCTGACTGCACAAGCTTACTCGCCTCAGCTCAGTGCATCTATCCCCTGAATCAGAATTTCAAAATTCGAAGTTTGAAAAATTAGGGTTTCCTCATAAAACACTAAGTTGCAGTTGCAGTCTCAGAACCAATTGCAGTTGCAGTACCAGTTGCAGTTGCAATCGTACTACGAGTTGTAGACACCCTTGAAGTTTTTAAAGAGTCGGTAATGATTACCATTGCTTCCAGATGGTGCCACCACCTGCAAATGCTATCAGAGGTATGTACTCACATGTTTAATTGGTTAAACTTTAAAGAGTATTTGCAGGAGAAGGGATCTCTTGCCATAGATCCAAAAGGATCTCAAGATCCAACACATTTAGAGGAATGATGCAACCTAGGTGTCATTATTCTGATATGCATCCATTTGTTATATTGATCAATGTTGCATCATTCTAACCTTTTCTGAGTCAAGGTATTAGATGGATTAAAATTTGAGATCATAGAGCTTATCGTCTAACCCAACCTTCTGTCAAGATAGTGTATTGTCTTAGTACAGAAGACAGGTTGAAGAAAGCACTCGTCATCTTGAGTGAAGGAGACTCGAAAGAAAAGCAAGCACTCATTCATGAGGACAAGGCTCCAGGTTTGATTAATCAAGTTGATAAGATTCAAAGGTACACATGACAAGTTGATGACTATAGTTGAGATAGCAGTCTTTGTAAAGTATTATACTTGACAGCATGTGAGCATATAGAAGCAAATGCTTTGCCTGATACAACTAACACCTCCTCTAGGAGAAACCTCGTGTGTTAGTTCCAAGTTGCCATGGAAGAATGTTTGGTCACAACACTATGAGAGTGTTGACCTCATTTCGTATTGTATTCCTTACCTTTAATCTTTGATTAAGATAAATTATAAGTGATAGCTCTAAAGGAGCTACTGTGATGATTGTTCGTGCTATTGCTTTATATTATCAGAAGGATATTATTCTTGCTTGTTGTTTTGTTGACCTTGCTCCAAGTCACAAGTAATAACCCTGAGGAAGCTATAGTGAAGGCTGCAGAAGGCAACGTGCTAAAGGAGAGACCATAAATGAAGCAATCATCATTGGAAAAGAAGAAGGTGGCTTGCATAAGCTAAAGGGTCACTCAGAAGATGCCATGACCCACGCCATTGAGAATCCATGTGAACTTTGGCATAGAAGATTAGCTCACATTAACTACAAGGCGCTACCATACATATGCAAAGCGGTCATAGGTTGACCATGAAGGCATATGCAATGGATGTGCACAAGAGAAAAACATCAAGAACCCTTTTTCGAAGAGAGACAGCAAAGCAGAAGGAGTCCTAGAACTCATCCATTCAGATGTGTGTGGCCCAATGCCATCGCCCTCCATGAGTGGGTATGTATACTATGTATCATTCATTGATGATTATTCTCGTAAGACCTGGTTGTATTTTTTGAAATCTAAAGATGAAGTGTTCAGCAAGTTCAAGAAATTCAAAGCCTTGATAGAGAATCTTTCTGAAATAAAGATCAAGATACTCAGGTCAAATAATGGAGGAGAATACACCTCAAAAGAGTTTGTGATATTCTACAAATATGTTGGGATCAAGAGGGAACTCACTACTCCCTATAATCCCCAACAAATCGGTATAGCTGAACGAAAAAATAGAACGATAATGGAAGTTGTGAAGACTATGATCCATGATCAAGATCTTCCTATATGTTTATGGGCAGAAGCAGCAATGGCAGTTGTATATGTGCAGAACCGATTATCCCATAGTGCACTTGAGCTCAAGACTCCGNTTTATTCATATACCGAAAGAGAAGAGAAACAAGCTGGAACCTTCAGGAAAGAAGGGAATATTTGTGGGATATTGTGAGGTCTCCAACGCCTTCAGAATCTATATACTAGGTCACCGTCACATTGAGATCAGCAGGGATGTGACCTTTGATGAAGATGCAGTGCTCAAGAAATCAAGAAGATGCCAGCTTGAAGAAGTATATGAAGAGGAACCTGTAATCCCCAGAACTACAGTGAGGGAGGTTCCCAGAGCCGCAGAACCAATGAGGGAAGTCGTAACTTCCCCTGATGAGGAATTTCTAGAAGATCATGACATGATAGAAGTTCAAGTACCTCCTCAGATGACAATCCTCCATAAAAGAAAGCCAGCGTGGGCTAGAGAGCTTATTCAAGATGGAGAGAAGTAGGGTGTTCCCGAAGGAAAAACGAAACAGGTGAAAAGACCAAAGCCATTCTCCAGTTATACGGCTTTGATATGCAATCTTCTAAAGGAGGAGCCTACCTGCTTTGAAGAAGCCATTCAGAGGAAAGAATGGGCAGATGCCATGACAGAGGAATACCAATCCATAATAAAGAATGATGTATGGGAAATAGTTCCCAGACCGAAGAGTAAAGACATGGTATCCTCCAAATGGCTCTTCAAAATAAAACATGCTGCCGATG
>JASDQU010025859.1:7594-20838 GCA_032191745.1 Picea mariana | reverse complement strand
CTTATGGAACGAAAGTGCTTTGGATTCTCGATATTTTGGTAAGGCACCCTCTTAAATTATTTATTTTCCTTGCAAAGAATCAACTCTTTATGGGAATTGTATGTTAGAGGGAGTGGGTGAGGTTGATCCAGGATCTTTTCTTCGAGTGACTTATTAAAGAAATGTGTTAAATAAGAATAAACTAAAGTACACCATAAAGAAGGAAAAGATCAAAAGGAAAGAAACATAATCATGCAATATGAACACAAATAACTTGATAACGGAGTTCATCCCTGGTGGACTACGTCTCTGGGTCCTGCTCTCAAATGGGTCGGTATTTTTATTAACTCCACAAATGAATTGGGCAAAATACATAAGTATACCTCATTCTGGAGTTAAGCTACAGAAGCTTTGCTCATATCAGAAAACTAACAGCACCACTACGTTCGTGGCGGCATTTTACCTAAAAATGATTGTCTCCACGCCTTGATTTGAGCCAAACAATTTTTTACCCAAGAGGCACCTCTGCCTCAATTTGTGTGCCACTGCTCCTGCAATAAAAGTTGAGATATCTTGAACTGCATGCAAAATCTGTACCAGGTCATACAAGTTCATACGAGTGCGCTCAGTCTCACCTCTCGTGTGCTCTTGTTGTCCCGAACTCTGAATCGAATCCCTTTAAATAATATTTTATGGCAGTTATGAAATAAAGGAATATGTTGGTGCATTGGTTAGCAAGGCTAAGTTTGGACGTTGATTAGCGAAGGTCCCGGGGTCGAATACCACAGGCCTCCCCATTTAGCACACGGTTATAACCATTTTTGCGCGCCCTACCAAATTTGGCGAGAGACCACTAAACTGGCAGAACATGTGTTAAAATTGGTGGAATATGATAGAATGGCGGCGAGTTTGGCGAAGATTCTTGTTATTTCTAGCACACAATTGGCGGTCACTAAATATGGTGGACATGCCATGTATAAAGGAACTGCCACCATATTTGGAAGACTTCCTATATTATATATTGTTTTTTAAATTCGGTCGTTGAGCCTCCTTGGGCATTTTGGGGGTGCCACGTGGCACCTTCCCATTGGACTATGGGGCATCCATTTATTTTCCCACCTGTGCGCTGATGTCACCTCGTGACAAGTGGTGCCACATGGAAATTTTTTACTGGTCCACGTGGTGCCCTAAAAAGTCTGAATTTGAGTGACACCTGGCAGGCTCTGGTGTTGCCACGTTGCATGTTGATGTCATCATGACATGTGTCATGCTTTGTGATTTCCACATAGGTTGTACAGACACTGATTCATCCATATTGATGCTGACGTTAGCAGTACGGATGTTGACTCATCCATGTTGACTAGGCTAGGTTGACCAAAACTTTGACCGCTTATATCTTTTGATCCGTAACTCCGTTTGACGAGCCATTTGCGTCATTAGAAATATTGTGACGCATTCTTCGCGATCATGCCATTTTAATTGAGTTTTGGGAACTTTGATTTTTTTTCCTTTTGTTGTCTGCTGAAGCCATTCTGAGCATTCTAAGTTGCTTCTGTAAGTTCTGAGTTGTTCTTATCCTTCTCTAGATCCTTTTTGGGTCACGCCTTCCCACTGAGAACTTTTTGGACCACCAAAAGCTTTCATTAATCAACTGGTAAGTGAGGGAAGAGTTCCTTCACCTTATCCTTCTCAATCCACTTTGCCTTGCTTGGATGCATTCCCTTTAAGCCTACTCGAAGATAATCAACATCACCCCTGCGTGAAGTCCTCGTCCTTCTGTCCAGGATGATATCTTCCTGTAATTCATCCAAGTACTTAGGTGCAAACTCATCAACTAAAGGAATTGAAACTTCCTCATCGTGATCCATGATCATGGGAGGTTCAAAAAGTTTCAAGTTCTCTACGTTCATGACTGAATAAATCTGCAAATACGGTGGAAGATATAAATGAAAAGCATTAGTGTCTCTTTTCTCCGAAAAAGTGAAGGGTCCATATTGGATGGGCTTGATTTCTTGCCTTCACCCTTCAATCGTTCCTTGTTGATATGAAGCCATACCCAGTCTCCAACCTGGAACTGGCAATCAACCTTGTGCTTATCATGTCGAGCTTTATATTGTGCTTGACTCTTCTCCAATTGTTCTTGACTTCCTGGTGTATCTGATGAATCCTATGGATGAACTTGCGGGCTCTATCCTTTGTTTGTTCTTCATTCACATCGGCATCTCTCCCATACATCAAGTCCAACATAACCTTTGGTAGGTACCCAAAACACGTCTCAAAAGGTGAACTCTGAGTGGATGAATGTAAATCTCGATTATAAGCATGTTGTACATAGGGTAATTGTTCATCCCATAACTTAGGATGCTTGCTACATTAGCCTTGAAGAAAAATTACCATTGTTCTGTTTACCACCTGTGTTTTTCCGTCCGTCTGCGAATGAAAAGCAGTGCTCCTCTTCAATTTAGTGTCCATCATTCTCCACAAGCTAGTCCAAAAATCCCCAAGGAATCGAGTATCCTGATCTGAGACAATGGACATGGGTAACCCAAAGTGAACCCAAACATGTTGAAACAAGAGATTAGCAGTCTGCTCAGTAGTTATCTACTTTTTACATGGCATCAAGATACACATCTTGTTGAACCTATCCACTATGACATACAAATAATCATGACCCCCTTTGGTCATTAGTAAACCCCCTACAAAATCTATGGAGACACTTTCCCATGGATGGGATGGAACAGGAAGTGGTGACTATAGCCCCAATTTTATATTAGTGAGCTTACAAGTAGAACACATCACACACCCCTTTACATATTTAGTTACAATTGCTTTCATTTGAGGTCAGTAACAAAACCTCTACAAATGAGCCATAGTTTTTCCTACCCTAAAATGCCCAGACACAATAGAAGTATGAGCTTCCTGTATCACATGGACTCGTTCACTTATAGGAATACATAGCTTCCCAAGATTATAGAGTAACTTTCCCTACAGACAATAGTTCTCTACCTGTGCACCATGGGTTAGCTTATCATATACTTCTTTGAAATCTTCATCGATGGCATATTGTTCTACATAGCTATCATGAGATAAAGAATTATTCTTCAAAATAATAGAAGCAGCAATAGGAGGTCTAGAAAGCATATCAGCGACCTTGTTACTTGCACCCTTCTTGTACTTGATTACCAAATGAAATTGTTGTAAAAAACCTATCCATCTGTAATGTCGAGATTGTTACAGTTTGGTTTACGCTTGAATATCTTGTAAGGGTTGATGATCTATATGTATAATTGTTTCCTTCCCTAACAAGTAATGCTTCCATTTCTTTACGCTTTGAACTAATTCATACAAATCTTTATCATATGTCGAATAGTTAACAACAGCTTGGTTAAAATTCTCAGAGTGGTAACAAATAGGCTTACAATATTGCATCAATACTGCACCCATGGCGTATCCACTGGCATCTGTCTCGATCTCGAATGGTTGTTGAAGATTTGGTAGTGCTAATACTGGTGTCGTACTGATATTCTCCTTCAAAATGTTGAAAGCTTTTTGGTGTTTTCCTTCCCACTGAAAAGTGTTCTTCGCGCTAGTTAAGGCATGCAAAGGAGAAATAAAGGAGAAGTTGGGAATGAATCTCCTCCAATACTGGACTGCACCCAAGAAGCTTTGGATCTCGGTTACACTTTCTGGCTCAAGCCATTTCACAATTACTTCAATCTTGTAAGGATCAATCTTCAATTGTCCTCCTCCACGATATGACCTAAGTATATAAGTGCAATCTTTCCAAATTCACATTTCGACATTTTCACATACATCTTTTCCCTTTGCAAAGTATTCAATGTCTTCTTTACATGCCTTACATGTTCATCCCAAGTTCCTCTAAAAACAAGAATGTCGTCTAAATATACAATCACAAATTCATCCAGGAAAGGCCTGAATACATCATTCATCACACGCATGAAAGTTGCTAGAGCATTACAAAGCCCAAACAACATAACTAACCACTTAAACAATCCTTGTTTGGTTTTAAAGGCAGTCTCCCATGCATCTTGTTCTGTGACCCTAATTTGATGATATCCACTATGCAAATCCAACTTAGTGAAATAAACAACATTCTTCAACTGATCAAGTAAATCATGTATGCGAGGAAAAGGGTATCGATTTTTCACCGTGATTTTATTCAAAGCCCAGTAATTGACAGACATTCGCCATGTGCCATCTTTTTTTGGCACCATCACGATCATAGAACCACAAGGAGATGAAATGGGCCTGATGACCCCTTGATCCAATAAGCCTTGTACCTGCTTCTTGATCTATGTCATCTCCACAACTGACATCATGTACATGTCCACATTAGGAAGAGGAGAATCCTGCTAAAAATGTATCTCATGTTGGATTTCTCTCTTAGGAGGTAATCCATCTAGTTCCTGAAAAATATGATCATACTTAGAAACAATATCAATTAATTCATTTTTATGAGATGGATCACATCCTTGGAAAGCGTCAGATGTCCCAACATATTTCTCTTTGACGACCATGAGTACATTTCTCTTATTAGTGGTTATGAGTTTTTTCATTTTCCCTGCACTAACAAGTGACGTATTTACCCTCGTGTTGCGAGATCTAACAAAATATTCCACTCCCCCTTTAGTAAGGTGGTATTTTTTCTCATGACGAAAGAAGACTACTTTTATATCATAAAGATAAGGAATTCCCAACACTATGCCACATATATCAAGTGGTACAACATCCAAATCCACTTCATCAATCAACTTTGAAGCAATAGCAAATTTGAACCTACATTGTTTGGTGGCATTAAGTTATGCTTTATCACATACCCAACCAAGAGGGTAAGGCTTTGGATGTGGCTTCGTTACAAGACCCATCTTCTTGAAAAGTGCTTCAGATATTAAGTTTACTTGGGAACCCGGATCGAATAATGTATCTATCTGTGTATGTTTAGATACAACTCGTATATGAAATAACTCATTCCTCTTTTGTTCATTAATATGAGATTCATCATTGGAACTTGAACTAGCATGAAGAGATTCTTTACCTTGTACTCCAACCACTGCGATCTTTCCTTCATCTCCTGATTCAGAACCAAGATCTTGTTGCATTGTAGCAACAGTCTTTGTATTCCCCTTTCCACCGAACTGTTTCGGTTTCTTTTTTGGATGTAGTTTCCAATAGTGTTCTTCATCATGACCGCTCCTCTTGTAGTGAGTGCAAGATGGTTTTCCTCCTCTCATTACTATAGAGGTCTTCTTATCCTTCCTTTTGAACTTCTTGAAAGTCTTGTGTGGGAAATTGGAAGGCTTCTTCGTGGGATCTTCTTGAACATGTTTACCCCTGTTCTCAAAGTGAGTAGCTTGCACACAAACTTCGTCAAGACTAGTGGGGTTAAACAAGAGAAAAGTATGACAAATATAACTGTAAAGTGGGCCAATATACTTCATTAAAGTTTCATAAGAATCCAAAGGAATATTCAATGCTAGAGCTTTCTTCCTAAATTCTTCTACAAAAATTTGTACAGTCTGACCTTTACTCTATCTTAAATTTTTCCATTCCATCATTGCTTTATGTAAATACCCTAATGGATAGAACTGCTTCCTTATCTCTGTTTTAAATTCCGACCATGAGGAAAGAAGATTACCACACTTAATTTTGTCATGTAGCTTGCTCTCCCACCATACGAGAGTGGTGCCTTCCAACCGAAGAGAAGCTAGTTGCACTTTAACTTCCTCTTCATCAATATGTTGAACACGGCAATATACTTCAACCTGTCGGATCCAATTATCTAGCTTTTCAGGATTAGCATCTCCATTAAACATAGGTAAAGCAAACTTTACAACAATCTTTAATAATGGTTTCTTAAAAGAGACTTTATGGTTAGAATGTTGAGAGTGATGAGAATGCTCAGAGGAAGAAGAACTAGAACTTGAAGGTGAAGATGGGGGCTCGAGAGGATCTCCTCCAGCCCCTTGGTTTACCGAAGCATGATCATCTAGTGGTGATTCCTTTTTCTTCCCTTTCTTATTCATCCTCTTCTCATAATCTCTATACATTCGTTCGGCCATTTCTGACATGCAATAAAAGACCATGTGATATTTTTTCTCATGTTCATCACGCTTATCCTCTTCTGCCATCTTCTTCCTTCAGGATGCATGACCAACTTCAGGATTGAAGGTCTTAAGAGTTCCTTCACCATGCTTATGCTTGACCCTAGTAAGCACTCATACTCAACAATTCAAGTCAAAGACGACTACTCTGATACCAACATGATCCGGGATCTTTTCATCGGGTGACTTATAAAAGAACTGTATTAAATGAGCATAAACTAAAGTACACCATAAAGAAGGAAAAGCTCAAAAGGAAAGAGAGATAATCATGCAATATGAACACAAAGAACTTGATAATGGAGTATGTCCCTGGTAGACTACGTCTCTGGGTCGTGCTCTCAAATGGGTAGGTCTTTTTATTAACTCCACAAAAGAATTGGGCAAAGTACATAAGTATACATCATTCTGGAGTTAAGCTATAGAATCTTTTCTCAGATCAGAAAACTAACACCACCACTGCGTTCGTGGCATTCTTTTACCGAAAAATGATTGTCACCATGCCTCAATCCGAGTCAGACACTTTTTGACCCAAGAGGCACCCCTGCCTTGGTTTGTGTGCCACTGCTCCTGCAATAAATACTAAGAAATATTGGACTGCATGAAAAATATGTACCAGGTCATACAAGTCCATACAAGTGTGCTCAGTCTCACCTCTCGTGTGCTCTTGCTATCCCGAACTCTGAACCAGATCCGTTTAGATAATATTTTTCGATGGTTATGCAATAAAGGAATCTGTTGGTGCATTGGTTAGTGGGGCTAAGTTTAGGCATTGGTTGGCGGAGGTCTCAGGGTCGAATCCCACTGGCCTCCCCATATAGTACACGGTTATAACCATTTTGGTGCGCCCTACCAAATTTGGCGGGCAACCGCTAAACTGGCGGAACATGTGTTAAAATTGGCGGAATATGCTAGAATGGCGGTGAGTTTGGAAGAGATTCTTGCTATTTCTAGCACAGAATTGGCGGTCACTAAATATGGAATACATGCCATGTATAATGGAACTGCTGCCATATTTAGCAGAGTTCCTGTATTATATTTTTTTTTAAATTCGGTCGCTGAGCCTCCTTGTGCATTTCGGGGGTGCCACGTGGTGCCTTCCTATTGGGCCACATGGCATCCATTTATTTGCCCACATGTGCATTGACGTCACCTCGTGACACATGGCACCTTCCAAGTGGTGCCATGTGGCATCACCTAGGGATGCCACATGGCACTTTTTTACTGGTCCACGTGGCACCCTAAAAAGTTTGAATTTGAGTGACATGTGACAGCCTCTGGTGTTTCCATGTGGCATGTTGACGACATGCTAACATCATCATGACATGTGTCACCCTCTGTGCTTTCCACGTAGGTTGTACGGACGTTGACTTCATCTGTACTGATGCTAACGTCAGTGGTACGAATGTTGACTCATCCCTGCTGACTTGGCTAAGTTGACAAAAACTTTGACCGCTTATATCTTTTGATTCGTAACTCTATTTGATGAGTCATTTGCACCGTTAGAAATCTTGCAACGCACTCTTTGCGATCATGTAATTTTAATTGAGTTTTGGGAACTCTGAATTTTTTCCCTTTTGATGTCTGTTGAAGCCATTCTAAGTGTTTTAAGTTGCTTCTGTAAGTTATGAGTTGTTCTCAGCCTTCTCTGGATCCTTTTTGGATCAAAGGTGGACACTCAATTTGTGACTCAAATTGAGTCATCCCCTGTCAATTCGGTGGGGTTGGGTGAAAATGTTTGTCTAGTTGACTTGAATCGAATTTCTAGTGGTCCTGTCAAGGAACCCTCTACCCATAATCTTGATTCCATCTCGGGTACTTTGTCAATCTCAATTGGACATGACGCTTACCTCCTTAGACCCTATCACCGTGTTTATGCTTGTTTTTGGGGTATTGGGTTCGATGGAATCAAATAAGTGGTTCACTCAAAGGTTGGGAGGAAGTATGATATTAAGCATGCATAGGAACATGCATCGAGGGAGGTTTTTCAGGGGAGGCAGAAATCAATAACATGGGTCCTTAGACCAGGGATGGCCCCGAAAAAAGGTATCCCATGATTCTTATGTATGTCAACATCTATGGCTTAGGAGGGAAATCCAAAATATTATCCCTTTGTAGACTCATGGAAATGGCAAGACCAGATATTCTTTTAATACAGGAAATGATGGGTTGCTTCAAACCAATAGTATCTGAATTAGAAAGACTTTTCCTTGGATGGGGGTTTGTTGGTATAGACTCTGCAGGGCTCTCTACAGGTCTTATAATTGGATTTTCTTCAAAGGCAATTCTCACTAAGTGCTTCTTCATTGCTTCTAGTCTTTGTGCAAAGTTCATATACAATGAACCAAACCAATCAATAAAAATGCTAAACTTGTATGGACCTTATGATGCGAAGGAAGTTTTCTGGGAAAGATTGTTCGGATCCAGCTTTCTTAATGTTGACAAATTAATTATCAGATGTGACTTATATTTCATGATCGACAAAGATGAAATCTAGGGACCTTTGGGATGAGAGGACAAATTGGAAAAAACAAATTGCTAACAAGGTGGAGAGAGCTTGTAGATGTGGAACCGGTCTAGTTGAAGCGAACCTGGTTCAACAATAGGGGTGGGGATAAAGGAATATCTAAAACGATTGACAGATTTCTAGTTCATGATTTATTGCTTCAAGAAATAGGATATTATTGCTCCTCAGTGGGTTCGGTTTGTTGTTCTGACCATTGGTCGATTTACCTTGAATTACATTGAAAAGGTGGGAAGTCGAGATCGTCATTCAAATACAACTCTTGCTCGGTAGAATTGCAAGAGTTTAAAAGACTCATTCATAAAAATTGGGAATCATTCTGGTTGAATGGGGATATGATAACAAGTGCACAATTTGTCACAAAGCTTCAAAAATTAAAAAGGGAATCTTATGTATGGGATCAGGAGAACAAACTAGCAAATGAAAAAGATTTAATCTCAATGGAAAATGAGCTTGATGAGTTGTACACACATTTGAAACATGGGGGTCCTAACTCCATTGCATCTTTGGATCGTTGCAGAACTCTAGAAGTAAAGAAATATGCAATTATTCTGGAACAAGAGATACCTTGGAGGCTCAAGATTCAAGTATTGTGGATTGAAGTGGGAAACCATAATACAAAGTACTTTTAGAAATTTACAAACCATCATACAAACTACAATTCAATATGGGAGCTAAAGGACTCATTGGGGAATAAAAAAAGGGGGTTTTCCAAGATAGTCGACCTGGGGGTGAATCACTTCAAGGAGTTGTTTGCGGAAGCTAAGTAAGAAAAGGTGGGGGAAATGTTGAAGCTAATTGTTTTGTTTCCAAGGCTAGTAGATCAGGTAGATAACAAGGAATTTTTCATAGAGGTTTCGAAGGAGGAATTGTGTAGGGTCTTGGATAGTTTCAAGAAGGATAAGAGTCCTAGGCCGGATGGTTGGACTGCAGAATTCTTCATGGATTTCTTTGATTGTGTGGGGGATGATCTACTAAGAGTGGTGGAAGAAACCAGATGCTTGGGGAAGTTAAAGCATAGCATCAATTCTATTTTTTAGTAATGATTCCTGAGTCGGACTGTCCTTCATCTTTTGATGATTTGAGGCCCATCACGCTTTGTAATTGTTTATATAAAATAATGGAAGAGATTATATCTACGCGATTAAAACCTTTGTTATCAAATTTCATCTCTCAGGAATAATTCAGATTTTTAAAGGGAAGACTTATACATGAACTCATTAGGTCTGCACGAGAGGGAATCCACTCAATAAAGACTCAAAAGAAATAGGTTTCGGTATTCAAAATCAACCTCTCAAAGGCCTACAATAGGGTCTCTTGGCTCTATCTCCGTATTTTATTATTGCATATAGGTTTAGATTTGCAGACTGTAAAGTGGATTATGGCATGAGTCACAACAGCCTCGTTCGTTTTATTAATCAATGGTGATGGATCCACCTTTTTTAAATCAAGACAGGGACTTATACACGGATTCCCCTTGCCTTTGTATCTCTTTCTCCTAGTTTTGGATGGACTCAATGAGACTATTGTAGAGGCCAAAAGGGTGAATTCATTTCAAGGGATCAAGATGGCATGTCTTGTTAATATCACACACCAAATATTTGTTGATGATCTATTGATTTTCTGTCTTTATGCAGTTGTAGAATGTTTGGTACTGAAAAATATTCTAACTCTATTCAGTGAAGCTACAAGCATGAACATAAATGTGATTAAATCTGTTATCTATCTACCATATGAAAAGGACGAATTCATGATCCTTTTTTAAAATATGTTCAACTTTATAATCAAATATCTAAGTGAAGGGATGAAATATCTTGTCTTTAATCTCAAGCCAAACAAGTATGGTATAGTGGATTGGTGTTGGCTTATATGAAAGTTAACCACTGGTGCAATCGATGGACTTTCAGAGGAGGTAGATTAGTTCTCATCAAGTCAGTTTTAGAGGCGATACTTGCATACCGACACTTATTGACTCTTATCCCAAAAGGAGCACTCCATTAGACCATTAAGATTTGCTTTAATTATCTATGGATGGGAAGTTTGGAATATAAAGGGTCTTATTTAGCTAACTGGAGAAGTCTATCAAAGCCAAAATTCCTAGGGGTGGGGATTAAAGGATGGGGTGATGTTTGGTCATGCCTTTTCCACAAAGTCATTGTGGGTGTTATTGATGCAAGATAGTCTCTAAAGGAAAATCCTTATTGCCAAATATATTGCTCCTGCTTCTATGGTGGGTTGGTTTCGGAAAAGGATTAAAGTCTCCTCAAATGCTTCAACACAATGGGGGGCTCTGTCTCTTGCATTCCCTATTATAGGAAAATTCCTTGCTTGGAAGGTTGGGAGCAGATCACAAGAGTGAACTAGAACTGATGCAATAATAGGATGCGTGGAAGGTATTTTTCTTTCATAAGGTTTGATAACTTTGTTAAGGATGAATGGATTATGTACCTTGAATAGAGCTACAAAGGCAGAGGCAACATCTATCCAGTCACAAGGATGGTCTTCGGTGGAGGACCTATGGTTGGATATGATCTGGCATCAATCTTGGTCTTGTTATACTTATGAGTTACAAAGGGATCATATTAATTTAAATGACAATGATGATTAATTGGCATGGTATACCCATTTTTAGAGTGGCCAATACTTTATAGAATTATGATATCAAGCTTTGATGTATCTAGGTGATGATAATCTCCATTGGTGGTACAAACAATTATGGAATATTAAAGGGCCTCATAAAGGTATTATTTTCTTCTCGTTGGTTCTAAAGGAGAAGGTTCTTACATGGGATCAGCTCCAGCAACATGGACAACGAGGGTTAGGGCTATGTTATCTATGTAAGGGATCTTAGGAGTCAAATGACCACCTTTTTTTGGAGTTCTCTTTTTCTAGTCAGGTGTGGAAGGAAGTTGGTAGTCAGCTGGGGGAATGCAATTTGTGGTCAAAGGACAAGTTCCAAGACTACTTTAAATAAAAAATTTAGATGCTTTGTTTAAAACATGAAAAGTGCTCCCAATTGAGTGCAATGAGCCATGTTAATGAGGTATCTGAGGGGGGATGTTGGGTTTCTCTATGTGGACATGTTTATCATCATCGTTGTCAGGGTCATTGTCTTCATTACGGGCCATGAGACATGGTCTCCTTTATTTGCCCCTAGGTGGGAGGGGGTAACATCTGGCTCCTACATGGGGACATTTGCTCACTGTAGAGTGCATGAGAACCTCAACATCTCTAGCAATCCAAGACCTACAACCTGCAGCACTCTAAAATCATGCTACATTCTAACATGCAAACATCAATAACACAAGAATAGGGGGATCTTATCCACCCTGGTTTGTAAAATATAAAACCATGCGATAAAGCATTTTTTATTATCAATATATCAATTTTTCATAAATGCTAAGCTAACATGAATGCATGATAAAGCAATGAATAGCATCAATAAAAGCATACAGCATGACCTATCTATCCTACCT
This sequence comes from Picea mariana, assembly GCA_032191745.1. Lineage (NCBI taxonomy): Eukaryota > Viridiplantae > Streptophyta > Pinopsida > Pinales > Pinaceae > Picea > Picea mariana. Next base: position 8,740 of record JASDQU010025859.1, on the reverse strand, counting down.
AAACTACTCTAAAGGGTGAGCTTCCTTCAGCATGATAGGGCTTGAGAAGTATCCATTAACAGGTAACGGTAGCTTCTCCCCTTTCGACGTGGTCAAATAGATGGAATTAACTCTATATTTCTTCTCAATTAGGTAGGKACCAAGCCATACGTTGTCAAACTTCTTATGCATTCTTGAAATTTCTTTYCTCTTGTCCCACATTAGTATGAGGTCACCATTTTGAAATCCCTTTGTCTTGATTTATGATCAAACGTCCCTTTAATCTTATCTTGGTTCTTTTCCATTTGATCTAAAACATTCCTCATAGACTCATCCAACTCTATAAGTTGTTCAATCCTTCCCTCTGATGCCTCCTTATTGGTCATATCTTGTTGTGCAAACTGGAGGGCAAGGATTTGGAGGTTGATTGGAAACTTGACTTCCAATCCATATACTAGCTCAAACATGGTTTTTCCTATGGAATTCTTAGTTGTGATGTGGTCTTCCCATAGTGCATATTTGATTTTACTTTCCCAAGACTTCTTATTTTCTCCTACAAGTTTCTTCATAATATTCATAAGATTCTTGTTGCTTGATTTTTCCAGTCCATTTCCTTGGGGATAGTAATTCGATGAGTGAGATAGGACAATTCCATATTAGAAGCAAATTTTGGCTAAGACCAGGGAGCTAAAAGCCTTTGCATTATCAGTGATGATCTTGGCAAGGGTTATAAACCTTGTGATTATCCTATCTTCCAGGAAACCCATTACAACCTCCTCGGTTTCCTTTTTCATTGGGATGGATTCTACCCACCTAGTGAAATAGTTTGTAGCTTTCAAAACCCAATGATATCCATTGTTGGATTTATCCTTAAATTCACCAATGAAGTCTAAACCCCATTGTTGAAACTTGAAAAGGTGCTTCAATAGTGATTGGTCTCAAAGTGAAAGCAGGTCGTCATTATTTTCTTAAAAAGAATTAACAACACTGGCAAGACATGGCATATTGATGAGTGTCAGTGAATAGCATGGGCCAATAATAACAAGCTCTCAAAATCTTGTGGATGGTGATACTAGCAGCAAAATTACCACCATAATGTCATGAATGGAGTTCCTTTATCAACTTATTTGCTTCATCCTTGTTTACGCACCTAAGGATTATCCCATC
>JASDQU010025858.1:6345-25200 GCA_032191745.1 Picea mariana | reverse complement strand
AATACACAATTAGTGAACTTTAATTCTAATGGCTCATCGTGCAAGAACCGTATAGATTGTCATTGATGGGTGAAAGGATTGAGGAGATCTCCTATTAATACACATTAAACCAAGATTTGCGAAGGATTATATTATGGCTTTCGATTGTTTATTTCAAAATCATGAAATGTCATTCACACATTGTCGGGTTGGCACGTTCACGAAACCTCCAATCCTTAATTGCTCTTCGTCGTACCCGCCACCTTCGCACTTCTAAATATGAAATAAGTAATCTTTACTGCTAACAACTCATCATGCATCACCCTTAGAGATTTTCATTAATGAGCGAAAGGCTCGAGGATCTTTCCCATTCATAAGCATTGAACCAACATTTGTGAAGAGTTATATTATTGCCTCCAACTGTTCATTTTAACCATTGTCTGGAGAAAACAAACGCTCTCATAAACCTATGGCATCATGTCAACAATAGTTCTATGGAGATACAATGAACATCTTCAGGCGCGAGGACCAGAACTTCTAGTGGTCCAGGGCATATTATTATTACTCATCCCCTGCCACCCAGGATAAAGTAACTTGGACCTTTGGGATTGCTCATGCAGGATGTGTCCCTGGAGTTTTTAACTATAAGGAGCTAGTCTCTTGGTGTGCCGATAAATTTATTTAAGACCAAAGAATTATTCCACTGCGGGACCGCTCTTCTGTTTCTTTGTCACCTCGAGTCTTCCACCAGATGTTGCGATTGTCGGAGCCAACATTGATGTTCAAAGGAGATGATTGTAAGCAGTTCCTAAGAAATCATAATAATGGGTTGGACCTCTTGCCCCAGTTCTTGGAAGACCCGATGGTAGTTCCTGAAGATATCACAAGCTTGCAGGTTAGTTCAGTTATAAATCCATACCGGGAAATTGCCTGGTTGTTTACAAGAATAATGGGACAAGAGTCCACAACAACTATTTCCCGAATGGCTCTTTATACTATGTATTTCACAGTCAATGAACAAGCCATTTTTTATTGGGGCAAGCTAATTTACCATGAAATCTGTTCCCAATTGTCAAGATTCAAAAAGGAGAAGAAATTTTATATGTCATCTTACTTGGTTTTTGCGATAACACATTGCTTCTAGTTTCCAAAACTGTCTCTCTCCAAGAAGGTCAACTCAGAATTTGACTCAATAAGATTCTTGTACTAGGCCTTGTGGAAGCATAAGGCCTCCCACTATTTTTATGAGGTTTTTAATGGCTTTGTGTCTGTTTTCAAAGTTTTGTTATTAGGAGAAGATGCTCCCTTCATATCTGACCAGGCAACTAAGTTTTTGGACAAGAAGGGGGCACTTGAACATATGGATAATTACATTGTGATAAGGATTTTTGGCTCCAGGGAAAAACCTACTCTCCTTCCATGTCACATTACGGACATAATGTTTTTTACATAAGTAACAAGACAATACAACTACTAGTTGCATCTATTCCAAGAGAAGAGAAAAAATCAGTTCATTCCTCTTCCTTGGAAAGTCGGGGACTTCGTGTTGAAAAACATCAACAAAATTGACGAAATCGCAACCCATTTTAGCAACCTGAATGTAATATATGCTGAAAGCCTAAGAGGGTTCAACCCCAATAATTTTCTTTTATAGCATTTACAAACACTTGGCTTTGAAAATTCTTTTTTCAAAAAACACCTGCCCGAAAACAGAGACACCGACGACAAAGCTCTTGTTTATGATGTCAACAACCTAGACACACTACAAAGCACCACTGAATTGTACATGAAACAGGGAAAATGCCCCAGTGAGAAGAGTTTTCAATCAGCGGATAACACTCCCAAAAGTATGACATCCCGGAGCATCGCTCCAACGACCCACCACAACAAAAAAGAAACTCGGAGTTCTTCAAATCGAGGAGGAGATAATGACCCTCCTCACCCTAAAATTGATAGTTCTCACAAGCTTCTAGTTGACAGGAAGAGAAAAAAAAATGTGGGACAGGCCGAACAACCCGAAATTGAGAGTGAGAACATGGAACTTGAGCCTGATCTAGATAGTGCATTCCGCCACCTTGATCAGCCCAGAGATGTGATCCAACATAGTCATCCAATGGACATATCTGATACCGAAAAAATTGACGAACATGAATCCTTCGTGTTCTAAAGCGTTGTTTTTGACAACCAATCCAAAAAATTAATTATTGAAAAAAAGGATGTAAAAAATAAGAAAGGAAAATCTCGTCCAAAGGTTAACCTTGAGAAAATGTGACCGTCCCAGATCTATCAACTTCACATAGTGACCAAAGATTCTCTTGATGATTCCATTAGAGGCATTGAGGCTGAGAATGCCAGAATGAAGGGTCGGGTCAAGGAATTGGAAGAAGCTTTGATTCCTATGCCATTGCTTGTCAATCCTTTGGAAATGGCCATGCCTGCCACCCCTGCAGCCAAGTTAAAAGGATCCTCTAGCCTCTTCGCGTCGTGTAGAGGATATATGGAGAATAATATCAAGAAAAGAATGGAACTAATTACTGAGGCGTGGGAAACATCACAAACCATGACTTCCCTTGGAACGAGAGCACATAATTTGCTCGAACATTTGCATGCAGATTTAAAAGATGAGGATTTAGACAAGTTACTTCCTTTTGGCACCATTGTCAACAACATGACAGAAACGAGAAGAAGACAACAATATATCCCATCCAAAAACTGGATTGGTCAATTAAATGCATGTTGGAAATAAAAAGTGAAGAACTTTCATCTCATTGTCCAGTCATGTGTGTTATCACTCCAGGAAACTCTCCTAGGTTGTATCTCAGAGATGCCTAGTAACTTAACTAATTTTGCAATGGTTCATTGAAGTGGATCAAGTCGGATGACTAAATCAAACCTCACTCACTCAAGACATGCATAAACACACTTAGATTGACAAGGATTTCAACTACTACTGTTCAGAGAGTTTGTAAATAAGTGGATGTGTGGAGAATCCTTACTATACCAGCAGAATCATACAATAAACATATATGAATGGTCGATTACAATAAGTAAATAATACTTGCAATTCTAACTCATCAATGAAAAGACAGGATGACAGTTATCAGGCATTAGAAAATTGCGAATAACATAAATATAGCATTCAAGTGCAAGTACAGACTAGATAAGAAGATGGGAATCTGAACAAGTAATGGCAAAAGAAACTTGTATTACTTAATATGAAAATGAGAAGCTTGAGCACAAAGTCTGAAAGAGCCTCCAAAGTCGAACCCTTAGTCTATAAAACTGATAGGCTTTATAGCCTTTACAAGCAGTTTCAGATCCTCAAAATATGGATCTGATAACCTCTTCTCCTATCTTAAATTCGAATTTGTGAGGTGGTTGGAAAAGATAGAATTTTCTGGAAATATGCTGCTCAAAGATTGACCCATATCTCTCCAAAAAAAACCGTTGTGTACAAAATGGAAGAGGATTTTGTATATTGGTTTGTTTTGAGAAAAAACCTCTCTCAGTTCTTTGAGATTCATTTTCATTTTCTTGGGATCTGCATTTCAAAAACATGTGTCAAACAGGGAAATTATGAGATCCGAAAATTAGGGCTTAGAGATGAATTTGATTCTCCCAATATATAACACCTGTTGGAAAAATGAGAGAGTTTATTTTTCTTTGACATGTTATCAACAAAAACCTCCGACCATTTCTCAAAATGATTCTCCAGTCACTCAGAATAATCATTTGAAAATGATGACTCAGCACAGTAAAAACAAACTTTTCTGCACTTTCAGTGGCTAAAATGGCCCCAAATTTCAGGTTTAAGCTGCGGAAAGATAGGGCTTTCGGTGGCTTAGAATCCCTTTTAGGAAGGCACTTAGCCACTGAAACCTTAGTTTTTTATTTTTTGAAATAAAAATCAAATCCAATGTTTTTCAAACTTTATTACAGACATAAGGCTCTCAAAAATGAACCTTAAAAAATTTAGAAAAATATTTTTCAATGACCTCCTATCACCTAAAATTAACAAATTTGACTATGTCATTTGAGGAGATAACATCTGGCTCCAACTGGGGTGGAGACCTCCCTGCGAGGTTTTCAAGAACCTAGTAGTTCCAGTCGCCTTTATCATTGGGCATGGAGTCATCTGGCCTTTATGGTTGGAGACCTCCCTGTGAGGTTTCCAAAAACCTAGTAGACCTTGTACCTTTATCATTGGGCTATGGAGTCCTTTGGCCTTTAGAAATGTTCCCCTGCAAACCTGTAACTTGTCTGTAGCCTTTACAAAATATATCTAGATCCTAGAAAACTGGATCAAATTTACTTAAAATGGAAAGTCAAAAATAGTTCCAAAAGAATAGGAAAAGATCCTATTTACTAGATCAATTCCTTATATTAATTATCTTCATGTCCTTCAAAATCTTCGACAATTGCAATAGATCCTTAGAGACTGATAGAGCATTCGAAATTGCCACCTTCGCCCAAAAGACAGTTTTTTGCTGAAATAAGGTAGCAAATTTAATATTCTCCTCTTTCTGGAACCTTTTAAACTGGAACAGAAACCCAAAAATGATGCCTTTAATTATTATCTATCATTATAAACCATCTTTGAGGCATCTGGGTCAGAAAATCTCGGATCTGTGCAAAAATGGTAGCTTTCTTCCTTGTTCTCTGCTTTCTATGGCTAGGAGAGCCAAACTCCATGCTTGTAAGCCACCGAAAGCTTTTCTTTGCTTTTGGTGGCTAAGGTCAGCTATGAAAGACTATCTAAGCCACCAAAAGCTTTGTTTTGAAACAGTCTTCAAAATTGCAAAAATGCATTCTCTCCCAGCTTCTTACTATTCATCATCATCCCAAAAACATAGGATCTAGATCCTCTTTATTAGGGAATGGATATCTTGTCTCTATCTAGGTCTTCGACACCTTCAACATCCTTCTTGGATGATAATGAACACTTCTAGAATCCAAATTGACATATGGATGTTGTTTTGTTCCTTCTTCAACTGAATAAGAGTTTTGTTTGATTTTTCTGCTTAAAAACAGGAAATTGCCTTGTTGGCAGCGCAACACACTGTAAAAGTGTGTTGTGTGCTGCCAACTTCCTATAGAAGGCAATTTTACATGAACTCATCAAAATTCTTTTGGGCTGAGTTGAACACTGACCAATTCTTGTTTCAACTGATGTAACACCTCTGAAACAACCATATTTACACAATCATGACTTTAACTTATGTTATTTCCAACTCTTTCTGCACAATAGCAAGGTTTTCATCAACAAAACTTTTGGGATCAACAAAGAATTTGCTTGTGACAAAGACAACATAGCCATTATGTTTAGAACATATAACACCTCATACTGAGCACTTGAACTTTGTTCATTTTTTCCACTTGAAGAATACAATTCCCCTTTTACTGTACATCTTGATTCTGCAACTATGCTCCCAATTTTGTTTCCTTCAATGCCTTTACATGAAACTTACCAAATCTTAATCAACATTGATGCCTGGCCTATGATGCAATTGGTAGCTGGATTAGGAGCCAAGAATTCCACATTGGATATAGAACTATCATCACAACTGAGGACTTGCTAGGACATTCATATGTTCGACTAACTATAGTCTTTTCAATTGCAAGAAGAGGCAAAGAGCCAAGATGGAAAGAAAATATAGCCATTTCTTCCTTTGTACTGACAACACTAGGCCTTCACATCTGCTGTAGTCGAGTAATTTCCTGAAGTAGCAAAACAACAATCTTGTACTGCGCACAAATTGAGGCTTGAGATTTAATGTCAACTCCTAAGGATTGATCTTTTGCCAATGCTAAGAAAACCTTATCCAAACAGGACATGGCATCTGAAAGTTGGTTTTGTTCAAGATTAGCAATTCCAGTTTTATAACACTTCGATGCCACAGCTCCACAAGGCACTTGTTTGGCTTGTACAACAATTGGTGGTAAGATAGGACGCCCAAGACTTACTATATCATCTTTTACAGAAGCAGGCACTGGAGTTTCAGCATAAAAACATTAACATCATTGGACCGACATTTGGTTTCTTTGCACGAGACTATCAATCCTGGCACTTGAATCCATTTGCAGGTATTGACAATGACCTTGATCTCCATTTCTTTTCAAAAAAGGTTTATAACAGGCAGATATGGAAAATCAAAATTGTTTTTCCTGTCATTATAATACAATACTTTCCTTCTTGTTGGCTCGACACTCAGAAAATGTGCAGAACTGATATCTTCTTCTGTCTCTGGCAAAATCTCCTGTAACCTGGCAATTACACTAGCTGGTGTATCAATATGTGACTTAACTCGTAGCTTAGTGCATTAGGATTTTGATGTATTTCTTTGTGATGATGGCTTGCATCATGGCTTGGTGCGCTAGGCTTGATATGTAGAATCAATGAGATATATAAAAATATTGGTGTTGGCTCGACATTCGGAATTTGGTTTGGTAGCCTGCTTTTCTTATTCAACAATAAATAACTGAGAGAGTCTACTTGCTCAGATGAAGAGATTATTTATCTACTTCTACTCTAACCACTGTACTGATGCTTAATCAAGTAAACTCATGCTTTCAATGAAGCCATATCAGAAATTGATTTACTGAACCTGTTCTTGATCTTGACCCGAAAAATAATGGAATGTATAGCCAACAGAAAAATGGTTTGAACAGATGGTAAAGCCATCTTTCATCTAACATAAATATTTTAACATCTGTGTTGCCCATGGATTCCAAATAGTTTGCAATAGGGTCATTAAAACCATTAAAGAATACCTCTCTATGCTGTTGTAATTTTCCTTCACTTATCTCACTGCTGAATACAAACTGCTTGATCTTTGTTGGAGAAGAATGCATGATGAACTTCTCATCTGGAATTTTCAACTCATCATCTTCCTCCTCATATCCGCTGCAATATTCCTTTGTCTGCAAATCGGAAGACTGAGGGTTGCCCTTAGTATCTACTGCAGATTCAAATCTGTCACATACTAATATAGAAATCTGTTTATCATTTTTCAAGTTTTCAAATGGGACAATCTGATATTCATGACAATTTAAGATAGTATATGCATTTGGTACAATGTCAAAAGCATATATACTATGGCTACCATCGTGAATATCATCAATGTCTCGGTCACAATAAGAGGTATCCCCTATAACAACATACTCTTCATGGATATCTGAATCTTTAGTCAATAAATGAAATTCATGACAACATTCGGGATATAGAAGATCAACTGAAAATATTTCTTTGAAAAACAAATGAAAGGCAGCATGAAAATCTGCTAAAGAGCTAATACTGGCAACAGGGAGTGATCGGTACCAATCACGAGCAATCCCCTCTAATGAAAACCTAAAGAGCTTGATATGAACATCCTCATGCACAATTTGCAATCGATGAATGAAATCATGAAAATCCAGTAAATGTTCAGTTGGCACTTCCCACTCTTCTCCTCGAAATTTGGGAATACTATGTTCCCATTCATCTCTACTAGGAATAGGATTAGGGAAACCAACAATTCTAGAAAAATCACAGAACGCATACCTCTTAGCAAAGACTTGTTCATGTCATCCAGTGGGGTCACCAACAGATTTCTGAATAATGGAGTCGCCACTGAATTCGTCCTTCATGGAGTCGCCAAATAGATGATTACAACCGAAAATATGTCCAAACTTTGTCTATCATCAAAGTTGGATCTTGTCGTCTCCCAAGGAATCTGAGATTCAATCTCCTCTCCTCGACAACGACGCCAATTTGTTATCACTCCAGGAAACTCTCCTAGGTTGTATCTCAGAGATGCCTAGTAACTTAACTAATTTTGCAATGGTTCACTCAAATGGATCAAGTCGGATGAAAAAATCAAACCTCACTCACTCAAGACATGCATAAACACACTTAGATCGACAAGGCTTTCAGCTACTACTGTTCAGAGAGTTTGTAAATAAGTGGATGTGTGGAGAATCCTTACTATACCAACAGAATCATACAATAAACATATATGAATGGCCGGTTACAATAAGTAAATAATACTTGCAATTCTAACTCATCAATGAAAAGACAGGATGAAAACTATCAGGCATTAGACAAACGTGAATAACATGAATATAACATTTAAGTGCAAGTACAGACTAGATAAGAAGATGAGAATCTGAACAAGTAATGGCAAAAGAAGCTTGTATTACTTAATATGAAAATGAGAAGCTTGAGCACAAAGTCTGAAAGAGCCTCCAAAGTCGAACCCTTAGTCTATAAAACTGATAGGCTTTATATCCTTTACAAGCAGTTTCATATCCTCAAAATATGGTGATAACCTCTTCTCCTATCTTAAATTCAAATTTGTGAGGTGGCTGGAAAAGACAGAAATTTCTAGAAATATGCTGCTCAAATATTGACCAATATCTCTCCAAAAAACACCTCTGTGTACAAAATGGAAGAGGCTTTTGTATATTGGTTTGTTGTGATAAAAAACCTCTCTCAGTTCTTTGATATTCATTTTCATTTTCCCGGGATCTGCATTTCAAAAACATGTGTCAAACAGGGAAATTTTGAGATCCGAAAATTAGGGCTCAGAGATGAATTCAATTCTCCCAATATATGACACCTGTTGGAAAAATGAGAGAGGTTATTGTTCTTTGACATGTTAGAAACAAAAAACTCTGACCATTTCTCAAAATCATTATCCAGTCGCTCAGAATAATCATTTGAAAATGATGACTCAACGCAGTAAAAACATACTTTTCTGCACTTTCGGTGGCTAAAATGGTCTCGAATTTTGGGTTTAAGATGCTTAAAGCTAGGGATTTCGGTGGATTAGAAGCTCTTTTGGGAAGGTGTTAGCCACCGAAACCTGAGTTTTGGCTTTTTTGAAATAAAAATCAAATCCAATGTTTTCAAACTTTATTATAGACATGAGGCTCTAAAAAATGAACCTTAAAAAATTTAGAAAAGTATTTTTCAATGACCTCCTATCACCTAAAATTAACAAATTTGACTATGTCATTTAAGGAGATAACAATGTGAACAAACCATTTCAAAGAAAGAAAAATTATTCACAAAGATGACCAGAATAGACTTAGCCGGAAGGACCAACGACTTCCAAGACCACAACTTAAGCATCAACTCCTTGCCCTTAACTAAGAAATCCTTCGATAAATAGGTTGATATTTTTAAGGCGATGTCTTTGGAAAAGTTTACAACATCCTTGAATATGATCAAGATGACGTTCACAACTGGCTAGTTGACTATTTGGTATAGAATGAGGAAATTGATCAGGCTCTGCGTAATCTTTCTATCGACTTCAGGGAATTAGAAAATGAACTTTTCAACATAAAAATACGGAATGAGATCAACGTCATCCCAATGAGAAGCTACATTGAAGAATGGCTAGAAAGGGAATTGAAGCAGGCCGCCGATGAAAGGCAACAAGCAGTTTCCACGATTCCAGTAGCCTTCGACGACATCAATGAAAAGGAATCAGCAAGCAAATAGAAAAAGGAGTCATATGTACTGGCACTGTAAGCCTATACTTATCACATCCTGCTTTGTTTATCAACCTAGTTATTCCACTTTTTTAAATAGAAATGTCTAGCCAAAGACTGATACCTTTCAATTTATTCTTTTCAGGTATTACACTCTACTGCCGCCCACTTCTTCTTTCTATAGTCCTATTTCTTGTACATATTTCTCTTATGGTCCGCGAGAGCCTCAATCCCAGTCTATATGAAAAACACATTTAAATTTCCAGGAATACGTAATAGACAATATTATTTTTTGATATATTTCAAATAAAATTGTTTTTTATCTCCTTTTATATTTATGTCCTCATAATTTTTTATCTTCCACTATGCTTATGGTCCGTGGAAGCCCCAATCCCAGTCTATATGACAAATGCATTTAAATTTCCAGGACTATGTAACTTTAGATTATATACTTTCAAAAAATAAATGGGACTTTAGAGGCCACGTGACATTTATTGCATGGATACCACGCGTGCTTCATGTTGCTTGCCACATCTCTGTTGCAGTTTCCATCTGCCTCCACAACTTTTTCCCATCCCTGTGCATTTATTCCCAATTCAACCTGGCAGGGACTATGATGCCACGCAACACTTGTTTCTTTTAGATTGGCACACGCTTTACTTTTTTTGTATACAATTTGAAGGAGAAAGCTAATGATATTTGCAATGTTGTTAGATAGGGAACACATAAAATTGCTATAAAAATTAAACTTTAACATTACAAGTTTCCCATATTAATAGTTTTCTGGGTTAATGACAATCCTTGAGATTTATATGTGCTTAAAACTTATGTTATTTTATGTATATTTTTTTTTATTATTATTTTAAGAGGTCATAAGTTCAAATCTAGACGGGTAGGGTATGTAAACCTTTGTAGACTTTACCAGTCAAATCGCTGGACGGAGGGGGTCCCTTGTCCCACAAACAAGGGGGTCTCATACACCAATTTGGTGTATGGCTTGGTTGTGACCTTAAAAATAGATTATTATTATTATTTATAAATAGAATTGGTATATTATTTAAGTTTGGTTTAATTTTATGGTAAATCACCATAAGTATCAAACCTTTTCTAATCTCAATTGACCAATTTTATTGGACCCAAAAATTGCATGTTAATATTTAATTTTTCCATAGTTAAGGCACTCAAGGACATTGGGTTTGGGTTCCACTGGCATGTTCATTTACAAATTTATGTAATTAATATGGTGTTTGTGCTTAAACTTTTAAAATATAATAACATCTTAATGTCAAGCTATATTAAATTGTTTAATTGTACAAGTGAATTGACATTAACCAATATTAAGCACCATGCAAAAATAATCTTCTTAGATTGATCCAGGTGGATATCGATGGCCACCCACCTATTCCAACTGGCTCATCTTGGTAGCTTTTTCCTAGTTTTTAGGTCCTCAACTTCTGGGGCCGTTTTGAGGCCCTAACTACCATTTTTAGGGATCACCACAATAAAACTATAATTAGAATCAGATTTTTATGACATAATGTGTATTCCTCATATAGACCTTTCCAACGGGCCATCGTGCGCCTAAAACGGAGATTGTATGCAAAAGTTACGACCCCAGGAAGTTGATGTACCAACTTACCCCAATGGGGCCCACATGAATCTTGGCGCTTCATCTCCTAGGGTTTTGGAATTCATGTTTATTGTAAGATGGATTTTAGAACCTCATTGTACTCATCTTCTTGCAAATGAGTGCAACTGTCACATCTCTTCTCAGAGATAAGCCACCACCATTATAGCAAGCTTGTTTCAGTCTGCATTTGACAATTTCAACATATTTCTTTATTAATAGAATCCAAATTCTATTGCATCTCTGTTATTTTTCAGTGAATCTCCATGTTAATAATATAAATTTGTATTCATTTCATTCTGCTCATAAAATCTGGATCAATGGTATCAGAGAGGTCTTCTCCTTGTCGTTCTTAATGCATGTCCCCGACGAGGTCAAGGTACAAAGAATTGGGTCTCGATCTTGTTTCTATTGAGGACAAAGGCTCTCGCACACCCAAGCGACCTTCCATGGTGGGAGAAAATAAAGACGACATGGCAGGATATCCTTTCAAACTATTGCTCCAGGAAGCCCTCGTGCAACAGAGGAACGAGATAATGGATAGTTTTGTTCAAATCCTTCGATGACTACCAATAGGCGACAAATCTTCCTCGAGCGGAGGCACCGCACCCTTCAAGGTACAAATCAACTTTGACATTCCTATATTTGAAGGTCAGATAGACACAGATGCAGTAGACAAATGGTTGAATCTGCTAGAAGGATATTTTTATGTCCATAACTTTTCGAATAGAGAAAATATTACTTTTGCGCTCCTCAAAGCCATCCCCCATGTCAAAAATTGGTGGGTGAATTTATGTGAGAAATAGAAAACATAAGAACCCTCATTATTTATATTCACACTCACTTGGGAGTCCTTTAGGGATGTTATTAAGGAACAATACTAAACTGTCAAAAGTTATGATGACCTGTATACAAAATGGACCACACTGCAGTAGGAAAGGGACCAAGCAGTTCCAGAGTTCACAAATATCTTCCATACCTTTTGCACCAAGATGGGTATCAAATATTATTAGTGACATATGGTTCTCAAGTATCGCAATGGTATGCATAGATACATCCAGGAAGAAATGAATTTTCTGAACATCTCGTCCTTGGGCACGAACTATCGATATGTCGTCAAAATCGAGCAGAAGCTTAAACAAAAAGTGTGATAGTTTGGGTCTAAGAACCCCTCACAGAAGAAGCAGGTCAAGGGAAACCCCAACCCACAAAAAAAAGGGTAGAGAAAATATAGATATCCTTAGGACAACCAATCTAAGACACAAACAAAGAAGGAAAATGGAAAGATGAAGAAAGATACTGGGAAGTGGTGTGACTTCCATAAGAGCCCCTGGCATAACACTGTTGATTTCCGCTCAAAGCAGTCATTGGTGGCTGAGATGAAATCCTCTGAATCAAATGAGGGTTTCGACTCTGAGTTAGAACCAAAAAAGGGGAGACAGATCATTGATGCCGAACCCAGTGCCACTGTTGCTACCATCAAGATCCATCCCGATGAACCTAATGAGCCAGAGGAAGGCGAGCACCTCTTTCATTCACAGATGTAGGTGAAAGGCACCCCACTACACTTCATCGTTGATAGCAGTAGCCAAAATAACCTCGTCTCAGTGGAGGTCATCAAGTGGCTGGCCCTACTGACAACGCCACACCTGCATCCCTACACCATCGGATGGATCTACCAGGGAAGCAATCTTCATGTCTGTTAACGGGTGAAATTGACAAGCCATAACTGGAAGAACAGGTCTAGTCTGGGGTTGTCCAAGTAACCCAAGCCGTTTGGTGTAACATGTTCTGATGGGTTTAATGACTCTGTTAGCCAATCTAAGATCCTAGAATAAAGAAAAGGAATAACTAACTAATGTTAAATAATAATATATACATAAAATCTAATATAATTATATGTGTAAGTGTATTTGAGCAGAAAAGGAAAACATAAAAATATCGCTTATGAACAAAATTTACAAGTTGCAAGTTTTACTGGAAACTTACGAAATCAATGTAAAAATAATTGTTTTACAAAAGCAGATAAAGAAAGCACATTTCAATATTTTCTATTTTCTAATTATAAATCTAACAAAACTTAAATTAACTAAGTTATGAAGCACAGATATACAGATAGTCAAAACTGATCTAAACTTTCTAGTTTCACTAATACATAAAATGACAGAAAATAGAAATAAAGAAGCTAACTCGATATTAGTTCGTTAAATGTGTCAGTGCATCTGTATGAATCAAGAGCATCCAATTGCCATGCCTACGAGATAAATCTGCAATATACTTATACTAAAATTGTTCTGAATAAATTCACAACATGGATTGGCAGCCGGGATTTAAGAATGAAAAGGAAACATATATATTAATTCTGTGATCTTATGATCGCAAATGATTACAGCGAGAGAAATCTATGTGTAATACATTCATTTCATTGTTCAACTAAACATCAAAGAAAAATCCTAATATTCAAATTGAAAAGATGATCACAGTCTCAATATCTGGAACAACAAATCATGAATGATATTTATAACATGAATATCTTGAAACATAACATGAATATTCTGAAACATAACATGTCATTGAGTCTAAAGCTACACGACATATTAATATACCAAGATCAAATAAAACAAAACATTAATGAAACACCATTCACAAAAGACTAAAGCCAAAATGCAGTACACTGTTCCATTAAGTCTTGAAAGTCATTCGTCTAACTTTGGTTCCAAGCCAAGATGCCTTTCATTTACAAAATGCAGAGTATTTAAAGAGTTTTTTGAAATCTCATATTCCTATCCCTTAGGATAGGATCAAATCCCATGAGATCAGAATATTACAAAAGTGGAGGGCCTACAACCACTCATAACCAAATTGTATCTTCAGAAATTAATAAAAGTTCTTCTTATTTAAAAGATAAACAAGAAAGAGATACTAATCATATAAATTGAACATATTCCACCTCAGAAGATCAACATCAAGATCTACCATGTCCTGAAAACGAAATAGGAACAATTTAGATAATTTATTAACAACTAATTACTAAATTTTATATAAAAATGACTTGGCTACAGAATCGAGAGATTCTGTAGCGAGTCTTATATTGGCAAAAGAAATCCAATTTTAAACTGATTTGATTCAAAAAGATAACCTGAATATAATAAGAAGGAAAGACCGTTTTACCATTTCAACCAATGACTAAACATGGATCAAGATAGCTCGGAATTGATTATGGCATTAACACTGTCTGCAATTTTAATCACAATATTGCATGTCTTCTTAAGACATTTAGCTTGTCTCTCTTTGTTTGCTCTGAGGTACTGATTTTCTTTAGTCAATAATTCAATGTGAGTTATGATTTCTTTAATTCGTGCTTGGAGGATGGGGATATCGGTATAGTATCGTTCAATCCAATGTAGGCAGACCTCACAATGCGCAGGAGGAGTGATCTGTTGATGGAGCGTATATTCAGGTCTGGCTATATCAATACTACCTATTACGTGCCCTTGACCAAGATTAATACCAGTAAACCCATATTTACCCTCGAGACACGGTGGAAGGTTATTAACAAAGTCATACAGCTGAGCAGGATTGGATTTTTGACCATCCGGATCTTCTTCTGCCAGGAAATTTTCAATTTCGGGATATGAAACCTCTTTTATCTTGATCAGGTCGATCAAGCTCAAATGAGGTTTAGATCGATTCCTCAAATTTCTCTATATCATCTGGCTAGCCCTTTTATTTCGGAACCCTAACGCTGCGTGCTTTTGTTTTGACTGTTTGTGAGGGTTTTTGCTATTGGATTTTACAGTGGTGTTATGGCCAACAATTAATTCATGCATAGGGGTTTCATTTAACTCGGAACCAACATCCTGTTGCCCATGTAAAAACTAATTGGGTATTGCCTCATCACGAGGGTTTTTCTTCAAAGATTCTGGCTCGTTACTTAAAAAATCGAATTGCTTTATTATCAGTGGCTCACCTGAAATAGGGGTTTCTATAGGCATGACTATAGAAAAGCCATTTCGGGTTAATAACCTATCCTAGTCATCACCCAGGGTTGTCGAACAGTGAACCAACAACATTTTAGTTAACCAGTGATGAAAGAGACTAGAGTTGAGGCTCTGTCTCTTGTACCTTTTAGACATATTTTACAAGCTTCTTAGCAAATAGAAAGGCACATTCAAATGAAATCCTATGAAATGCATTAGCAGCCGTATATGATAGAGAAATACTAGACCATAATGACCCTCACAAGTCACAAACTATTTAAAGACCGACAAGAGACCATGCCATCTAACTTTAATCAGAGAAACAGGGATACCTTTTTCACAGCAATTGATTTTTCTGGAGGTCACGAAGAGGCTCCAGGGCACTTCTTCGATTTTGAGTTCTTGAACCACTTCTGACAGATGGATGGAAGCCCTGTGGCTTCACTGATAAACTCTTCAGTTACTTCCAATTGGATATCTCCAAATTTTGCCTTATACCCATCAAATGTTTGTGTGAATTCCTTAGCTATGCAAAGGTTATACCCTTCGAACATTTTGATGAATTCATCCCAGCCCTGACCTTTCAAATCCTCGACTGCATCATCATGAGCCAACAATTTTTGAGAGCCATTCAGCTCTATTCGTACAACAAGAGCCATTAAAAATATGACTGGACTGTAACGGGGGTGACTCAAGATAGCTCTGGGTTTAGATGGAAAGAGTAAAAGAAACAAATCTAAGCTAATAAAATGGAAAAAAACCAAGCAAAACCCATGCGCAGTCATAGTATAAACATCGAGGTTTCGATTATTGAAGCTTGAGCACTCCTGGTAATGAAAACCTCGCGTATAGGGCATGACAAAAACCCTCAAACCATAATGAAAGCTTATTAATTCACTCTGCCAGCCACAAAGGATTACGTACAGGGTATAATACTTGTGCATTATGACTAGCGTGACTATAGTTGATTTGCAAAGGGTTTTAAATATACAAACATGTTTATAATTCAAATGTGAATCAACTAAGTGTATAGAGATCCCATCAACATTCAAAACACTCCAAAGGTGAGTCATTCAAGTATTAGACATAGAGTAGATACAAACACAATGACCCTTTAAAATAATTCCTTGAATAGAAGAATAATACGAAACTAAGTTTTCATGTTTGAATCATGCTTGCAGTCATGAATCAAACATGGAATAAAATGAAAACGCAAAATCTTAAGAGTCATTGAACATCTTTTACAATCCAGTAATCATCCCTAAATGATAATATTTACAAGATGAGGTGAAGGAAGCTATAGAGAATCTAATTTCCTGTTCACATAGCGGAATCATGTGGGGTTGCCAACAATGGCGACTTACTGGGCGAAGCAGTTATCTCTGCATCACCAAAATTTCATGTTAGGATGAATCAGAAAAATGAAGATTTGTGCAGCAACTGACAACAAATCAAGCATGAAAAAATCAGGGGATAAAATAGTCTAGCATCAAATGTGCTTCCGTCAAAAGCGTAATCTTGTATCAGATCTAGATTTCGAGAGGAACAATGTTTATGAAATTGACTCTGATATTGTTGACATAGCCATTGCTGCCATCAAGCATCCATAGCCTCGACAGGGATGTCATTTAACCCACTCTAACACCTCTATCCTGTCCAAAAGTCGTCCATTCATGATGGAGAACATCTTTATTCATGGATAAATTAAGGGGCATACCTGATAATTTTCTTAAACGTGGCATTGCTTCGCTGCCAACAGGCCTGTTCAGTACCTTGACGATGTTGCCTTGGTATCATGGATGCATTTACCCACTGCCAACAAACCTATTCAGTGTCTCGGTGGGTTTACAAACACTTCCCACACCTTGCAGTGCTTTCAACTCTCTATAATTAATTTACAAATTTGTAGAAACTTTATGATATTCAAGAGAGAGGGGTGATATTGAAAACTTCAGATTTTATCAAACATAAATTGTTCTTATATAATTCATTTGTTTTCTTAAAATGATCCTTATCATGATCTGGACACTTAGATTCTTGTTAAGAAACCATCTTAAGGACAGGAAGATATAATCGAGTTGTTTTCTTAAAAATAGGGACATCGTTAAGAGTTTATTAATGATAATCATTATCCTCTCGAGATTTTGAAAAGAAACCATCAACATTGTTTTGAGCAGGAACTTTCTTCTGTTGATTTGAGTTTAACAATTTACAGCATGGTGCTTTGAAAAGTAGTCAGATGTTGCTCTTGGATAAAAATTATGATTTTCCTTCCACGAATGAAATGGTGACACAGACATAATTTTTCAGAAACAAATTGAAAACAAGCAAAATGAAAAGAACCAAAATGAAAAACAAAAAAGAAAATCAAAAATATTTACAAGAGGGTGGATCTGAAATCAGCGCATGAAATATCTCTTACTAAAAGAAAATAGAAAAATCCTCATTAATATGAATGCAGTCCTACTCGTGGCACCTTGGGTCAGGTTTGAATTTACAGTTCAGATTTACTTATCTCTTTGCTTTTCATTTTAAAAAATTTCATGATGATACTGCGTTTTTGAAAAGCTGAGAGAAAGGGTCAAAGTGGACTTCCCTGACAACAGTCATATTATGGTTCTCTTGGTGCACCCACTTGTGTTCATGACTGCATTATTACAAATAGAAACAGTGAGAAATAAAGATAAAATAAAACCTACTCCTAAACCTACTCTAACTACTAAAGAAATCAAAATACTACATAAAGTCATGCTTCCAATGTAGCCATCGAAGTAACTCCAATCCTGCAATGGAAACAAAATAAAAAATTACTAGCAAGAATGGTAGTATATCAAAAAATAAAAAAAATATATCATACTTACCTTTATCATCATCATTTAAAAACAAGAAAAGCATGATCTTACCATTCCCTTGAACATTCTTTTTGTATGAATCCTCCAACCATTCTGCAATTTTGTCATTATATGGGTTACAAAAATATGAAAAAATGAGATTGTGAAGCTTGTGAGAGTTATGGGGACCTGACATAACCATCGGCCTAGACCGAAGTGCCCCATCCTCCCGACAATTTTCCTTTCATTCCATATTTTCTCCATCTGAAGGATATAAAATGAGTGTGTTAAAGTTACCTCCTTTATCTCTAAATAAAGTAAAGATAATCTTACCATTCCCTGGAAACTTTTCCAAATATGAATACTCCAACCAATCTACAATCCTATCATAATACATGCAATTACTAACATGGGATTGTTTGAAAGAATTCACATACGACAAATAATCCTGATGAGAATAAAGTATTAGACTATCAAGGAAAGAATCTTGTAAAAAGGTCAGATCAAGATGGTGAGAACTTATCATGATTCTCGATCGAAAAAGAAGTGTCTCATTCTCTTGAAACTTTCCATTGAGCTTAGATATTTCAAGATTAACTATTTGAGGTGAACTAAATGGAACAACCAACATTTTTGAATAATCATCATTCGTATTAATATTTGGTCGATTATACTTTTCAACCTCAAATAATTGATCGTGGAAAAATTTAGATCCTTCTTGAAACACAAATTGAGATGAATCAATGGAAGATGCAATTTAAGACTCTTTCAAACCATTTTTTGATTTACCCACGGATAATTGATGAGAATAAGAATTAATATGTTCATGGGTAGAATTATTTTCCTCTTTATCTTCTATTCGGTAATCTCTTTGTACCTGATTATATAATGTTGAATTGTCTCCCAGGTAATATGGAACACACAATTGCACAACATTAGGATAAAAAATATCAGGGTACAAGGA
>JASDQU010025855.1:0-29750 GCA_032191745.1 Picea mariana | reverse complement strand
TTTTTTCTTTTCGCTTCCTTCTAAGATGTAGTCTTTGGTTTCTGCAAAGCATTGTATCTTGAAGCAATTGAGAAAAAAACATCTGCCCCAAGAGCTTTCAAGTAATTTTCCATTCTAGTAATCCAGTATTCAAAATTTCTTCCATCAAATCGTGGAATCCCATTTGGAATTTTTCCTTCCATTTTTGCTTAGGATCTTCCTTCCAGTGGTTAAACTGTACTGAAGGTAACCCACTCCAATTCCAATTGTTTATACGGAGAGGGGGGTGAATCAATATCAACTAAAATTTAAAAACTTTTTCAACTTATACTTAAACCATTCAATTACATCCAATGAGCAATGAACAATAGTATAAGAGTTACACCAATATACCACAATACACCATGAAAAATATATAAGAAATAATCAATATTTATTGTTCAAGGGAAGTAATGACTTCCAAAGGTAGCTACAACTTCCAAATATAAAGGGAGGGATAAACATACAAAAGGAATATACAATCCTCCAATATAAAGAGAGAGTTGAGCTCTCCATCCTTTCCCCTTCCTTCCACCCAAGAATATATGAGAGATAATAAAACTTTACATTAAATCATCACCATCAACTAACCATCACATAGAACATGATAATGCTTCTTGATACTTATTCAACTTCTTCAATTCTTAAATTATTGGAATTCTCTAATCCTGTAGATAATATTACTCAATGTATTCTCTGAAACTCCTCCATTTTTCAGTCCTTGAATCCTCCCCAAAAATAAGTTATAGAGAGAATGGTAGACTTTAATCAATTCTGGTTTATTCAGGAGAGAGAACTTGTACAGAATTCCCTGTGCTCAATATTTAACATCAGATTCTGAAATTTTCACACAAAACACTAAAGGCCGTACTCTTTCCAATGAAATTGGTCTCACTTCATTTGGATTATCTATGAAGAAGTTATGATTGTTTTACCCGGAACACCTGTTTATGACTAGCTTCAGGACTAGTAAAAAACCCTATCTTCCACAGAGTGTATCTCCAAAATTATAGCGAATAAAGAGATGAAATTTTTACCTCAGGTACCTAGACATGTGGTCTCAATAACATACTAATTTCATCATATGAAACATTCTATAAAAAGTTTTATAGATAAAATGGTAAGATAACCTATAAATAACATACCTTAGAACACATCACCAAAAGACTTTATCCTTCATTGAAATTCGGCCTTCTTTACTTCAGATTTCCTATGAAGTTCGACTTGTGTGTGTTTAAAATGAATGTATAATGATATGTATTTATACCCTTTATGTCACTTCCTTTTAACATTAGGGTCGAATTGACACTTTCTTATTTTTTAATTCTTTTCTTTAATTATATTCATGGCCGACATGTACCTCCTTCTTCAATTCACTTTTTCATCTTCAAATATTCATTTCTACTGAACCATGAGGATCCACGTGATGTGCCACATACCACTGGAAACAACATGATGTATACTATCCATCCATAGGTTTTGTATCGGCATGTGAATTGTCCTTCATGTCCAAATACCTTCATCAATATTGGGGTCCAAAACTAATGGCTAGGGTTGACATCAATGACAACAACCAATCTTCCAACAAATCCAATGGTTAGGATCTGATATTCTCCATGGTGCTCCTCCTCTGGTCCGGGGTTTTATCCAATGACCCATATTTGTTCCACACCCAATCCAATGGTCAATAATTCCTTCTAGTGATCTACGATGTAGATTTACTCCGAGACTTTGGAGCTTCAAGAATTTTTTCTCTTTGACGACCAATGACTTAAAAAAACTAGACTGGTGAAGTCTGAAGGACTTACGGGTTTAACGTAAATGCTTCTTACCTTGATTCGACCACTATACAGTGTCTTGAATTCTCTGAAACATATATCATAGGCTTTCCTTCAAAAAAAGAGATTTCCTCTCTTCGAGGTCTTACTTTCGCTATCTCTCCTAGAGAGTTTTCCATTCAAAGGACTTGGACCCTTGGCGCACACCTTGCGCCTCCCTCCAATGAAGGATTTCGCTCAGTACTTCAAAGGCTTGGCCTTTGATTTCTCCTTTGGAGAGTCACTGCTTTATCCTCTTCTTGCGCTACGCCTACTGATCTTTCGAACACCATTAATGTGTTCTCTTAGCGCCCTCCTGGCACCCTATAACTTCAATTCTCTTTGAAATTTTTCTTCAATTTAAAATTGCTCAACCCATCCAGGATCAATGTTGAAAAATGGAGCTCTAATACCATCTTGTAGCATCCTTAGCCACCTATTGGGATATGCCATGTAAAATAATTTTTGAATTGTAGAAAAAAATTAAAATATACAATACTATGCCAATACACAGATTATTAGAGAATAGCAATAAAAATACACATGCAGCATACATAGGAAAATACCATGAAAATAAATGCATAAATAATAATGCATCATATAATTTAACACATAGTTGACACGTATCTCTTATAAAAAGGCCACCAACTGCATGCAGACCTTCCATGTTCCTTTCATCCTTATACCACGCTGCTCAGAACTCTCAGCCGTGGGTCACCCTCGAGCTAGGACTAAACTCCACTTGAGTAAATGAATTTTGAACCAGGATGATGTATCTCACACAATAGGAAAAAATCTCTCACAGGTGTCAACTCAAATTGATAGCCTACAATCCTTCATTCCCCACATGCCTATCCCACCCTAGGAAATGTGTCCCTTCTTTAGTCAACAGTCCTTCAGTTACGCCATTTCCTTTCCGGGGCTTCAAAAATAGGCCGGAAAGGAAGCCTTAGAGCCCTGTAGTTGTAGTTTGGCACCTTCAAGAAACAAATTCCCAACAATTCTCTCACCCAGAGATAATTTCTCATGGGCCTGATAACCCGCCTCTTTAATATCCCACGGTCCTGACAACCCACATCTTTAGTCCAATTCTTAAGTTAACTAGGTACATGAACAGGAAGAGGTACAGTATTGGCTTGGGTAAGGTACAAGTACATTTCTTGTGATAGAGAGGTACGATGTACAACTCCAATTCGAGAGGGGAAGAAATGGAACAAATGATGGAATGAATGAAAAATGCACTAATTCCAAACTCTTTTTATGCATGTCCCTAATTTGAAACTTGTCTATTTGAGAACTACTTTGGCCCACATGTCCCCATCCTTAAAACTTAGGGTCAAATAATTATCCATACCTTATACTTTAAAGAATATTAATATAATGTTATTTTTTGGCTTAAGCTCTCTAGCTTAGCCCCTTATCCTTAATTTATCCCCCTTTCCTAACTAGTGGATTTTAGTCCCCCTTACTCTTTTTACATGGTTGGTCTTCACGTAGTGATATGTTTTTTATTAATATTTTCATGTGAATACATTTACATTTACATCACATATATACTTTGTTCTTTCTATATCCCAGCTCAACAGCCTATGTACAGTTGTAATTACATTTATAGTTGGGGTTCGACCTAGTGGTGTTACAGACAATGTTTTTTTCAGTGGATGTAGGCTTAATGATGCTTGATAATCCGACTCACATAAGGAGTAAATGGTTCATGCATAGAAACCAAAAATTTGAGGGAGAGGTGGAAACATTCCTGTCATAGCCTACTAACACTCCCTTCATGGTCTGAATGGTATTTTAATGATTACCTAGTTCAAGAGGTTCACGATATCATGAGGGAGGACTGAGACAATCGTTCACGAATATTTCTAAGGGGCATGCAATTAGGCAAAGTCCTTATTTTTTATAAACCTTTAGTCTCTCACAAGGTTGATCGAGTGGAGTGTTGACTACAAGGGTCAGACAAACTTCCAAAACCAGTCTAAAGTGAGTGGCACCCTTGGAGCATGGAGGTGCATATTGAAGGGCACATCACGTAGTTAAAACTTGATTCAATAAATCTAGGTGGCCGAGAAAACATTGAAATGAATAAACCTTGTTAGAATAAATTACTTAAACAATAAATTATTAATTATAAATCCTAAAAGCATTCTACGCCTAAGTCTAAGACCAAGTCTAAGTCTAAATTTAAATAAAGGACTAAATGAAATATGATATAAGTTAAAATATTTTATAATATAATCAAACTCTATGAAAAAGGGCAATAAAAATTAAAGGTTGAATAAAATGGACATGTGTGCATGAAATTAATAAAAGGGATTTTAAAATAGAAATAAATAATAACTTGAGAGAATACGTGTACATAGAATATAATCTTGAGTCAAGCTACCACTTGTGTAACTAGAAGAAGACTCGTAATCCAACTCTAACTAAGATCTAGTTAGGAGACACTCATTAAATGAGAATTTGGGGAACAAAGAGACAACTAAGACAAAAAATAAGAACACATTGGGGAACGTGAGGGAAATTGACTTTTTAAATAAAATAAAAATGGTAATTACTTGTGTAACTTGGGGAGAGTGTGACAAGTGTGGGGGTGAATAATCATAATTAATTTAATATAAAAACTTAATTATTTTTGCATGAAGACATGCATGAGTAAATAAATTTCTATAAAAAAAAATGGTATAGAAGGGAAATGGATCTCACTTTTTCTTGGTAATGTTATGTTGCCAAAATTTTGTGGACTTTGTTTTACTTGTGCGAGTTGGGATACCAAGATTGTAGAAAGAGCGGAAGCTCTTCCTTACGAGGAGATCCTTGGAGCTATTGTTTGTTGCTTTCTTGTGCATAGCCCCTTTGTGGCTTGGGGGCTAACGGGGAAGAAGAGTACTGGTGAAGTATTTGTGATTATAAAGCGAGAGTAAAGAATAAGTGCAAGTCGCTGAAGGACATATTCAAAATTCCCTCGTCATCGGTTACACTATTTTATTTTCTGAAGTTTTAAATTGTAATTAGAGTAACTCTGCACATTATGATTTTGTAAATTGTTGCGGATTTATTTGTAATTCTGGAATAAAATTTGTATGTTTTTCTGGAGTTATTATTTAATCTAGAAAAATTATTTTTTTAAGCCTCTACAGTATCAATTTGCAGTTATGGAATTTAAAATTTATAGGAATGATGTCAATTTAAATACAACCTAGAATTTGATTGTTATTTGATTCGTTGATAAGTTAGTGGTAGTTCAGAATTTGGATTTCGTCCGATCATGGTGAAAATAATTACCAATATGGATCTTGAAAATTTGTTTGGTCTTTTTAAATATTATAGTCATTCAGAAATTGTAAAATTGATCGAAGCGCTTCAAATCTCATCAAACGAAAACCAGAATTCTACAATCCCACTTGGTCACTCCCAAATTAAAAATTCAATCCGGATTTGAATTCAATTATTCATTGCAAAGTTTAAATTACATATTGGGATAAATGACTCTCATTATAATCGCTACATAATTATATTTCTTCCTAAAACATTTTTTTTTATAGATGCTATGTATAAAAAAATTATACATAATTCGCTACATAATTCGAATATCATATGATTACTATGTATTTAGTTAAATTATGGTCGTTTTCAAAGTTAATTGCAAGTCCAGAAATAAAATTGCAGACTCAAATTTGAACTCGCTTTGGTAGCGGCAAAATCGTTGGCATACTCTGGAACTAGAATGTATAGGGTCATTGCTAAATTCATTTTCAATTCGGAAATATGACCTATGTTAATTAAACTATAATCTTGAAACATAGGAATCTCCTTGGTCTCCATGATTTGATTGAGTTCTTTGAATTGGACATTATTTGTTGGTAGGCTAGGGTTCTTTTAAAAAAGAAATTATCTACAATATATATATATATATATATATATATATATATAAAAAGTTGAAGTGGGAAATCTATTTTAAGTGGATTAGAACTATTTAAAGAAGACTTACCTTGTAAAAGGATTTTCTTAGATCTTATCCTTAGAAGTATGGGCAACATGCATTGTTACATTTAATTTGAGAATAACAAGATCTTTGTTTACTAGAGTTATTTCTATGATTACCGTATGTCCTTATTGTTTATTATGCAATCATCGTACCTTATAAATTGGTCATTCTATTGTCTCACAACTTAAAATAGACTTTGTTTTGGTGGATGCTTACATTGTTTTGATACAAAGTGAATGTCACATTAATGTTGTGTTTCTATGTTATAGTTAAATATGGTTAATATCTTTACTTGTGGAACTTACAAGTGAATTATTATATTGATATGTTATGATGTTAGTGATAAATTTGTATTAAAATGAAATCAAACAATTGAGTAGATTCATATGATGTGAAATTGCTTCATAAATTGATGAATTTTGTACTATTATAAAGAGTCATTGAATCAAGTAATTGCATTATTAATCAATACCTTATCGCCAATTTTAATACCGAGTCTAGTTAGAATTGGTTATGGGAGTAGATATCTCCATGTTCCTAAGAACAGTCGCTAGTCTTGAGACTTTAAATGGTCAAAATCAATCAGACAAATCCTGGACTTGAGCATTGATTATGTTTCTTGGAGGTCCTAACCCTACAGGGTAGGTTGGGTGGTTAGACATCTTTCACTATCTTTGTGTGATATGATTGACTTATTAGTAACATTGATGATATGTTTAATTATTACGGTGTAATTATGTGGATGAGAATAGAATGTGTATATGTTGATGTATGTATTGTCACTTATCACTTGTTCTAACTATTGTTGTTAGGGAAAAAAATACCACTATTGTACTCTCTTACATTGATGTTGTAACAGAGGGGAAGTTACATATGGTATCATAGCGGGTTCAACATTGCGACATTGGACCGTTACATCTTCAGCTGTGTTAAATAAATGATAAAAGTTTATCACTAATTAATTTTGAAATTTTCCTTGTAGGTAATCATGGTTATGTTGAAATATTGTGCAACTGCAATGAATATTCTTATCCCTTTTTGTGGATAAAGTAAAAGATAAAATATATTTATTATTCGATAGATCAATCCCCTTTTGTGGATTGATCATGTCGGGAATTGTAATTGACCAAATCCCCTTTTACACATTGGTCAAACCCTAATTGTAATATGCAAATTAAGAATTCACCCTCCAGAAAAATTAAAGTGGTTCTAACCACCCAGAAAGACAAGTCGGCCCTGCCATTGAAGAGACACGTCCTTTCATCACTTGCAAGTTTGTATAAATAAAGGAAGCCAACCACTCATTTGTTCACAGACTCAGCTCACTCGTCTAGTACACAAGTATTGAAGGAAGCTGCATTTACCAGTTGTCGGAAGAAGGAAGAGAGAGACACACATTACTTGGGAGAGGATATTCTCTAGCGTTTGGTTTATTGTCTTGGCATTGTATTGGCTATCTATATTAAGGAATTTTTCTTGGGTTTTCTTCCCCATGAGGGTTTCCCAGGATAAATGTTTTGTATCTTGTGATTGTGTTTCTCTCAATGATCGTATCTATGCTATGGTTATCTAGTAAATTGAAAGGTAACCTAATAATATCTTAAAATTTAACATGGTATCAAAGCTAATATGAGGAGAGAAACTTTCACAGGAAAAAGAAAAAATGTCACTGTTGTTGTAGAAGAAAATTAGGTATTTTAATTAAAGAGGAATTTGAGCCCAAAGATCATCTAGAAAAGTGTGCCCTAGACTAAGGAACTCATTGGGACCTTTAATGCACCTTTTCAGTCAATAGAACTCTCGAAAAGTGAAACCCTAGTTTTCATTAGTACAAGAAGTACGAGAAAACCAGAAGTACCAGAAAACCAGAAGTACTAGGAAACCAAAAGTACCAGAAAACCAGAAGCACTAGTCCAGAAATCCATTGGTAGAGTTTGAAGGGGGAAAATATGGATTTTCTGAAATTTGACCACACCAGGATACTCGCCTTAGCCAAGTGCACCTCCTCGTAAGTTCAAAATTCAATTCTGAGCATTTTCATTTTTTGGTCATTTTCCTAGCTCTAGGTAAAAGATGTCTTGCAAGCACTAAGCTTGTCGACAAGCTAGAAGGTGTGGAAAACTTATGTTCCTGGAAGTATAGGATTGCAATCATTCTTAAAAGAATGACCTAGGAAGATTCATTAAAGAGAATGTACCATAACCTGTTGATGCTGCAACTAAAGAAAAACACCAAAAAGACATAGTTAGGGCCAATAGAATCATTGCAAGTTATATCAAAGATCACTTGATTACTCAATTGGGCTCAAAGAAGACTCCAAAATAAATGTTTGATTCTCTAACCCAATTATATGAAGGAAGGAACATCAATCAGAAGATGAATCAAATAACTCAACTCAAGAATACAAGGATGTAGAAAGGAGAAACAATTCTGGAATATTTCTCCATAATATCACAATTCAAAGAACAACTAGAAGCTAACTATGTAAGAGTTCCAGATAAGAAGAAATATGTTTCAAAGATCAGATACTACAACTATCAAAATTTGGGACACTTTTCCCATGACTATCCTCAAGGAAAAGGGAAAAGAAAGCATCAAGCACATGTGGCAAAGGAAGAGGAATCCCCTCCCTCAAAGAAAGATTTAGTAGAAATTGAGTAATATGTACTTTAAGTGGAAGATAGTTGATCTGAAGAAAGATAGAAAATGGTGGAGTCTGTGGAGCCTCCCCACACAAAAACAAAAGATAAGTATTCATGTTTATTTTTTAGTATCTTGTTTACTTTAATACTTTATCATTACAAGTTAGATTTTTGTGAGAATGTTAGTTAACCTCATTTTATTTTAGTGTCTATGCAGACTTATCAAAGAAGAGGATAAAGAAAGAGATAAAATATTTATTTCAGGTATGATCACTCATGAGAGTGACAAAGGTATGTGTTTAGCTATGNGTTAGTTAACGTCATTTTATTTTAGTGTCTATGCAGACTTATCAAAGAAGAGGATAAAGAAAGAGATAAAATATTTATTTCAGGTATGATCACTCATGAGAGTGACAAAGGTATGTGTTTAGCTATGATTGTAAGGGAAATTTTGGTAATTTCATAGCTAGAGTGAAAGAGAGTTCAAAAGTCTTATTCATAATTAGGGTTTCAGATGTGTACATGGTTGAACAAGTTTTACTTAAGAAACAATGTGTACTACTATGATATAAATTATGATATAGTTTTATTTGATTACTACTTATTGTTACTGACTGCTTGGCTAAGTGACATACCTCATAAATCATACTGTAAGTAAATTTAGAGGTCTTGGAAGAAAGAACTTATGCCTTGACTTGCATAAGTTAGACAACATGCAAAGGAGTTATGATATGGTGATAGACAGTAAATACCAGACAATATCCAATATTTATATAGGAGCAGGAGGATCCTAAAGATGCAGAACATAAATGTTTAGGATGAAGAGAAATATGGATACTGAGATATAATTGACGAGATGTAGGTAACTGCAGGTTTCTCCAATACAGTTCTTATAGATGTAGAGGGAGCAGGTTGATCTAGTATGAAGTTAGAAAGAAAGAAATGTTCGAACTCAAGAAGGAACCTAGGATATTACAGAAGAAAAATTCAAGAATGGTGATTAGAAGATCTTAGTTTGGTGCAAGAGGGATCTATGTCTCCGAGTTCGAAATGGAGGATCGTGATTTGGTGTAGTTAGGAAAGCAGATGGAATCTTTCCAGATATTTTGATCAGTATTAAAGTTATCCAATAGATGGATGGTGCCCAACAGATGGGTAGCATGGTATTATACCATGGAAAGACTTTGGACCACAAGAGATTTTTTTCAGATCCCATAGATAGACCTTCGTAGAGAAGGATAAAGAGAATATACCTTCATAGATAAGGAATGAGCAATCCCACAGGTAGACCTTTATAGAGAAGGAAAAGAGAAGAGACCTTCGTAGATAAGGAAGAGACTTTCATAGAGAAGTGGAATGAGAAATTTTCCAAGGTTGGCCTCTGCCTAAGTGTTGATTTTTGGATACTCTAGGGACATGCTAGAATACCCTCTTAGAGAGGGGTGTGACCACCCTCGTAGATAGGAGTGTGGATGTTTTTCCAAGGGGAAGTGGGCAGACACTCTCCTCTGGCCAAGGATTGAGTAGCCTAGAACACAAACCTTGACCATGGGGAATGGGTAGTTTGCTCTTCAAGTTTGTGTCGTGATCCTGCATGGATCAAGGAAAGAGAGTATAGTCTTGCCCAGACTAGCATCTTAGCTTCTCTATTTCATGTGGGATGACTAGGAATGAAGCTATGGTAGCAGTCTTGCCCAGTGGATGGGTGAGATTGATGACTACAAGAGAAGGGAGAACATAAAAGGAATGGAAAAACTCATAGAATATATTTTGTGTGAAGATAATACATCTTTTGTGTGAAGATAAGAAAGAGTATCTTTTGCGCGAATATGAAAGAAAGAAAGAGTTTCTTCTACGTGAAGAAAAAGAGAACAAAACTTTCGATGATTTATAGATATGCTAGTTAGTGATCGTGATGCCAGATGACTAAGTGGATTATATTGATGCCTCCTATTATCCAATTGATGTTGTTACCCAATCGATGATGTTGATGATGTTACCTAGTTGATGATGTTTCCTATTTGATGATTTTATCTAGTGGATGTTGTTACCCAATTGATGATGACATCCATTGACCTGTCAAAAGATAAAGAATATCCTTCTTGTTAAGAGGGAGTGTTAAAATATTATGTAACTACAAAGAATATTCTTATCCCCTTTTGTAGATAAAGTAAAACATAAAATATATTTATTATTCATTAGATCAATCCCCTTTTGTGGATTGATCATGTCGGGCATTGTAATTGACCAAATCCCCTTTTGCAGATTGGTCAAACCCTAATTGTAATATGCAAATTAAGAATTTGGCCCCCAAACAAATTAAAGTGGTTCTAACCACCCAGAAAGACAAGTTGGCCCTACTAGTGAAGAGACACCTCTTTTAACACTTGCCAGTTTGTATAAATAAAGGAATCCAGCCACTCATTTGTTCACTCACTCACCTCAGTCATCTAGTTCACAAGTATTGAAGGAAGTTGTAGTTACCAGTTGTCGGAAGAAGGAAGAGAGAGAGACACATTACTCGGGAAAGGATATTCTCTAGTGTTTGGTTTATTGTCTTGGCATTGTATTGGATATCTATATTAAGGAAGTTTTGTTGGATTTTCTTCCCTATTATTGTTTCCTATGATAAATGTTGTGTATCTTGTGATTTTGTTTCTCTCAGTGATCCTATCTATGCTATGGTTATCTAGTAAATTGAAATGTAACCTAATAATAACTTAAAATTTAATAGGTTAGAGGATGCAGGGGAAGTAGATGATGTGTTTTTGGAGGAAGAGGTGTGACACCTCCAATAGTATCCATGCTAGAGGGGTCTAACCCCTAGGGATAAGAGTAGACTATTGAGTAGGAGCAGGTTGATGTGGGAGGTATGGTAGGTATGATGAGATACTTTGAGAGGATGTCATAGGAATTAATCAACCCCCTAGATCAAGATGAGGGAAGAGCATCCATTCCCAATTAAGTTTCACAATGCGCTCCAGCTAGTAAAAGTAGCATACATAGTGCACTCCCACAAGAAAATACTTCACTCTGACAACTTACATAGATGAAGGTTGGGTAGGCAGTGTAGATGACAAAAAAATCACTAGTGGTGGAGCATTCTTTCTGGGAAATATCTTGGTGTCATGGTTTAACAAGAAGAAATTATCGATTTTTGTGTCCATGGTAGAAGCATAATACATTGCAACAACAACATGTTGTACATAGGTCACCTGGATGAAACAAAATTTAAAATACATTTAGGTATAATATGATCTACCTATATCACTTTTATGTGAAAATACGAGTGCAATAAACATATCTAAGAATCTCATCATGCATTCAAAAACGAAACATATTCCAATCAAGTGTCACTTATTGAGAGAGAAAGTCACAGAGCATCATGTCAAACTGGAGTCTATTGGAAAAAAAGAAGAGGTTGTTGATATATTTACAAAACCTATCCCTAGATAAGTATTTGAGTATCTTAGACAAAAATTGGGGGTGGTCACTATGCCTTCCAATCACTAGAGCAATACAAGAAGAGAAATAGTTGAAGGGGAGACAGAGATAGAGACAAGGGCATAGAATTCAGGGGAGAAACAAACTGAGGGGGAGAAACATAAAATTCCATTGAATGCAGAGTGAAGAGTATAGTGAAAACAAAAGAAAAATCCTTTGCCATTGATGTCAAAGGGGGAGATATGCAGAAAAGGGGAAGACTTGCAGAAAGTAGTCAAATTAGATCTATGGTTGCATGGAGTGGAGGAATTTCAAATTGTGAACAATATGTTGCCATTAATGACAAAGGAGGATTTTGTTGAAATTGTGTTGTCATTGATGTAAAAAAATTCATTGATATCAGTGAAGGGGGAGACTGATTGTTTTCAATGATAAGAGGATATTGTTGACAATTAAAATCACAACGAGTATTTCTCCTGCAAACTATTGTTAAATCCTATTAATTATGAACTAATAATATATATAATACTAGTAGGTGGGACCCCCTTCTAGGTTAGGGGATCATATATGGTTCTTATTTGATGTTTTATTGTTGTTCGACACTGCTTACAGGATTGAGAATGATTGATGGTCAATGTTGGTTTGATTCACGACAGATGAATGAGGGATAATACATGTTTGTTCTCTTTCTCTAGACTCGAATGCCAGGATGGATTATGATATCTATGTTACCCCTTCTATTTAGTCCTGGATTTATTACTTGTGACACCTGCAAAAGATACATGTTAGTAACAAAAAATAAAGGGCAATTGAAAGGAGATAAAGCAATATAAACAAAAATTTAAAAGGAAGGAACTATTCTATACTAACATGCTACATTATATGCATTAAAATGATCGTTGTAAATCCTAGCTAACAAATAATAACTATGGGACTTGTTGAGTTATATGGAACATGGTTAATATGTATTACTATATAGTTTGAAATGATAATATGTGATGTGGGTGGCGCTCTTGGAAATTAATGGATGTTAGTTTCAATGCATGGTTCAATGGGATGAATTAATGGATTAGTAGGTTGGTACGTACCAAGGAATTGAATGAGGTTGAGAGTGGAGGCGACATGCATTTAATGCACATCACTCCTACTCCTTCCACTGGTTGCCTCCCTCGTCGAGATACTATTTAAACTATGATGTTGTGGTTAGGCTCCGACTTTCAAGAAGGAAAGAACTGCTCAACTAAGCTCGCATTTTCAGGTGCTTTTGGTTATAATTATGTCTTTTCATCATTCATGAATCTACTCTGGTTATGAAATAGCTTTTGGCTCGGGATGTATGGGTCTGTGCTTTCCTTAAGTATGACAACTGTGTAAATTTGGGATATTTTTCTAGAATGAATTGTTGATGGGTTTCATTGCAATATGGTTGAAGTCACAATGTTATTGGTCATTCTGAATGTTAGTATCCATAAAGGCTCTCTATCATCCTTGCTGGTTTTAGTTGGAGGGTTTCATTTGGCCTAGAGTGGTTGGTTGTCTCCATGCTTTCATATCACCATACCCAGTATTTTGTTGTTATGGGGTTTACCGGTTTCGAAATACCTTGTGTCACTGCGCATTATTCACTTGGGTATCGGCTGTTCATTCTAATCATGGTTGTGTAGTGGGCTATATTTCTTCTTCTCGACTTAGTTCCATATCAGCGTTGTTAGTTGGTTGATTGGGGAGCCATGAGGGTTACACCATACGTGTTCCAAGTATTGTTACAAGGCCAAAATGGAGCCTTACTCCTTTGTTCATAGTCTCTTCTATCATTGGAATTGTCACCCAATCTATGAAATCATTGTGGTATACCCTATGTGTGAACCATTGGTATCATAGGTTCTCATACGATGATGGGAGTCGACTCTAGTCTCCCTGTGTTGGTCTACAGATCAAACCCTTATTTTCTCAAGCCTGGGGTTTGATAGAGGGAACCGTAACAGCCTGTCGGGTATACTGTTGGTTGTTTTGTGTTGTTGGGTATTGTCAACAACCTTCGGTTCCTGGTTCATCTCGATTGATTATGTTGACATTGGTGTTGGTTTTAGTTTTTGGTCACTAGATTGGTTATTATGACAATCAAATTGATAACTCAGCATGGTGATTTGGTTGATGGGAAATTGGATTGAATTCACAGTCATTGTCTCTTACCTTGTAATGGTTGAATTGTTAAACCAACATTAATTTATAATTGGTTAATGTGCATCGATGCTTCATGTGTGATGCTTGGGTATGTGTGGTGTTCCTACAACATGATAGGTTGAGTTAATAGTTACTATGACTGTTGTTTTAAATTTTCGAATGAGAATTTTGCAATCGTTGGAATCATGGCATGGCCATCCATTGTATATGTTATGGATATTATTTGATTGCGCCATCAGAAATGATCTCGCATTTTGATTTGAAGGGTCTATGTATCTTACAACATTATATGAGTCAGAACAATGATTGTTGATACTGTGTGTTTAAATGGAAAGACATGATTATTATATTGGTGTCCACTGTGTATGAAGGGCATGGGTTCTGTGGCAGTATGGTTATGTTGCAATTTAATTTCTAATTGGAATTGAGAGATGAAATCAGGCATGCTTTTGTGTCTATGTTTGATTAAGGAAATATTTCATGAAAAGTGGTTGATTTGTTTGATACTAAACAGAGTTGAAATAAGTCACTGTGTATTCATTTGAAAATGGTTTTAAAATAGTAAGCGGACAAATGAGAAGAAACAAAACTTTTTTAGAGGTTGTTGTGGAATGCATATTGTCTTATTTGATGATCTTGCATTACACATTGACTGCGAACAATGAGCAAGTTAATGCACAAAGTTGTTTTAATTTCACATAGTAGTCGTTCTTTTGACACAGTGATCATTTTGGTTGGTTTTGGGTCTTTTCACGTTGATATGGAATGTTTTTATGAACAAATTAATTAATTTTATGAAAACTATTTTTTCTCCTTCCCAATCATTATTTCACTTTTAGCTAATTAAAACCCTCTTGCCTTCCCACATTCATTTTTCACTCCATGTTCTAAAATTTAATTACCATCAAGAAGAATCCTATACTGAAGCAATATGAATTCACATTTTCTTGGTTGGATGACAATGATTTTTTCTTTGATTTACATTACACGTGATTGTTGATTGTCTTTGAGAAGTAATCATATTTATTTTCCCCCTCATTTTATCATTTTTTGCTCAATATAAACCCCTCACATATCTGAGGATCTTTGCTCACCCCTTACTCAGTGACAACAATTAAACAATTTGTATGGATTGGATTGCATCGGTCTGATATGTTGTTGATCCAAAGTCTATTTCATATTTTTAAGGTGTTGTCATGTATGGTTGTTAAATTAATTATTTTCTAATCAATTATGCATACAGGAATGAGATTTCAAATAAAAGGCTGAAAACCGAGGCCCACTATGCCCCTGTCAAAGAGAAAGCTATTACCGCCCCTTTCTCACCTTCAAATGATTATGATAAATTGGTGTCCTCTCACATGCCATGGAAGGATTATTACTCTCTTGCGATCAACAAGATTAGGCCTATAGGTTATACACAACCTAAGGAAAATTTAGAGAGTTTCAAAGGTGATAGCAGTAACAAAGGAAAGATTGCCTCACAGACTGGAAAATATGGATTTTAAATTTTATTTACTTGTCTATTGATGAGAACAATTGACTTCAGATTTTTGGACAACAAGTTTTTTGGTATATATTTGTAATGTATTTTGAAAATGATTCCAAATATTTTGAGATAAATTGTCAAATGTTAACATGATGATGGGAGCCACAAGGAGGGGTTTTTTGATTAATTAACTAGTATGTTATGATTTTTAAGAGATAAAGGGATTCACAAGGGGTCCCACCTACTAGTTATTATTGATTTATAACCCTTATTATGATTATTACTTTTCCCCATAACTAAAAAGTTGGTTGAGTCTTTTAATTAACTTAACTAATAAGGTGGTTCAACTACTTCAACCAATTCTAATTTTCTTAAAAGAAAAAGGAAAGGGAGGAACAATTGGAGGATAGAAGGAGAAGCATACTAAAGTTTTCTCTTTGAGTTTATGTTCAGATAGTTATGTTCTCATTCATTCCTTAATTTATCCCAAGCCTAATTAGTTTTTATGATGGAAGGGTCTTATTGTAGACAACAAGATCTAGGGCTGAATTACATCATTCAGACACTTGTTTTTCAGAGGTGTTGATCTATCTTTGATAGTCTGTGTAGTTTGGTCTATTTGTGAATTAATTTTAATGACTAACAAAGGCTATTGTGCAAAGTTGAGTGGGAAACAATCTGTGGCAAGCTGATCCATCTTTTAGAGTTCAATTTTGATTTTCTGTCAGAGGTCCTTTCATATATTCCATCGAGGATGTTTAAGTTTGACTTTGGTCCTAAATCTTTTCCTATCATTTCATTTCCTAGGATGTTTAAGCTTGAGTAAGATCATTTCATATCTTTTCCTCAACATATACCATGCATTGTGTTAATAAGTCTCTACAAATGAAAAGTCCAAGGATCAATTACGACAGAGGAAGAATGTCCCCAAGCATTGATGAGCCTCTGTGCACAAAAATAACAATGCACTAATGAAATTATGATAAAATATTATGTGTCTACCCTATGAATGAAGGAAAGTGGAAAAATATAGTATAAGTTTCAAAGCCCTGACATGGCTAATTTCTAAATCATACCATTATGATGAAGTAAAACATGTGTTTGAGTCGAAGGACATCGCATCCATTGACTTTTGGTAGCAAAATAATATGGTTCATTGTCCGGATGACAAGAAAATCAGAGTGTTAGCATGCAAGGTTGCACAAGGAATCTGATGGGGTAAGCTCCAAGTTAACAATAACCATTGATCAATTGGAGGC
Organism: Picea mariana; assembly: GCA_032191745.1. NCBI lineage: Eukaryota > Viridiplantae > Streptophyta > Pinopsida > Pinales > Pinaceae > Picea > Picea mariana. Next base: position 12,903 of record JASDQU010025855.1, on the reverse strand, counting down.
CCGAAGAACTAAGAATCATGGTCCTTGGTAGTATGTTAAGTCGACAGAGTGATCAAGTGCACCAACAAGTGTTGATATATTAGAGAGTGATCTTGACAGATCCTGGACCATTGATTGATGTGTGAGCCATTGGAATAGACTTTGATATTTGAGAATGGAGTCCAATGACGAGAAGGTTCAAGAACCATAGATCCATAGGAGGATCTTCCTCAAACATTGGATCTATAATGATTGGCTTCAAGGAAGGAGAATGATGTCAGAGTGACATATTATGACAACTTGATAGTCAGAGTGAGGAGGAAGTCAGTGTGGAAGCTAGAGCGTCCATGGAGCGACATGTGTTATATTTTGACTTTGATAAATGAAAGTGGCCCCTAGTTGGACATGGAAATCTTTAATTCATTGTATAAAATATGAGCCGTTGAAAATGGCATAGCGAGAATATCTTTGTTGTTCATCAGTGAGGATCTGGTGGGAGTAGATTTTCATATGTAAAGTGAATATGCTTTGATGAAGAGGGATTCCGAGAATGATTATGATTCATTGATCTAGGGAGCGAGTAGATCTCAACCAGTCATCTAAGAATCAATGGTTGGAGTGAAATGTGTTACTTGTAGTAGAGGTACTCTGATGACGAGGAGCTTCGAGGAGTGATCTAGATTGTAGGTCAGAAAATAGGTGAGATGAAATCTCAATCATGAATCATGGTGGGTCCCACCCAACCTTCTCACAATTATATAGAGATATGGGGGATAACCTTCGTCCATGTTGAAGGAGCGACCTAATCAAATCCATTGATTTCATACTATGATGATCATTGGATCCATCAAAGTATGTGTCATCAGAGAGAATCTCTTTGAAGTGTAGTTACATATGAGCATATGGGTTCTTATGGATAGGATTATAAGAAACAATGACAACCATATATATTTTGTGGGCCTCACCTGATACCTTAACAAAATAATGAAGCATCATGTACTAGCTGTCAGCTAACTTGAGGGGACGACAGGATCAGAACCATTGGTTAAGGGTTCTAAAGACGGTCAAATATTCAGGAATGATTCAATGGCTTGATAAACTCAAAGGTAATGATACATACAATCAAAAAATCAATGGTGCAAATTGAATGGAAATCCATATGTGATGGTGTCTAAGTGTTGAGGGAGAAGAGTTGAAGATTGAGGTCCCAGGGGCATGGTAACCCAATGTTCTAGATATGAAGGAGATCAAATCAATGGTCTAGAATTAATCTGAGGGAATATCATATGGTTATTGAGCGACATGATGGTGTTGAGTGTTTTGGTACCCCATTGATCCTGATGTCAATGAAACAATTGATGATCGAGATCAATCAAGGATTTGATTGAACAATGAATGAGAATTGAGGACGAGTGAACAAGATCACGTGAGATGGAAGGTGTTTGAGATTTTTTTGAAAGATTTATAAAGCCTGAATTTTGTGGAAAGCATGGGTATGGAGCCAACCCAATGAGTAGTTTATTATTATGGAAAAATCCATGAGATCATGATATCTATAAATATATATTCCCAATTAATTTTGAGGGTGAGTATGTTAGTGTGTGTGAAGTGGCACTCTACAATTGAAAGGCTCTTGAGTTTGAGAGAAAGTATGTGAATAATTGGAAGAACATGGAAGAGATGATGGATTTCAAGGGGTTTTGATTTTGTAGAACCAAGAAAGTGAAAAGTATGTGTGAGAAAGAGGATCTCTATTGTTCACAAGTTCGAGGATACCAGAAATGAAGGGAATATAATCATCTCACAGAGTGGATCGGTGCATGGGAGGATTGGTTCATGTGAAGAGAAACATTGAATTTCGAAGGTCAGAAGACATCAAGGAAAATAAATAAAAAGCATATTTACTTTAGGGTGGCATGTTGGTGCTAGGGAAAGGATTTGGTTCCTCATCTTCTTAACAGGTTGCTACTTGCAAATATTGTTGTTGAGTTGGTGATTATCCAAGGGGATTGGTGTCTCCTACAGGTTGATGCCTACAAATATTATTTTTGACTTTATGCTCAATCCAGGAGATTGGTGTCTCTTGCAGGTTGGTGCCTGGAAGCATTGAAAAATAAGGTTGGTTCCTACAAGATTTTATAAAGAGCATTTTGTGGTTTTATCCCATTTGGATTTCCACATTAAATATCTATGTATTCTACCTTTTTGTTGATATTTGTTGATTCTCTGCATTACTTGTGATTAATTAGTTAAAGTGGTAAAGAGAAAGAGTGGTAGAAATATGTCTAATATTGATTCACCCCCCTGCCAGTATTAATGTATATTCCAGCAAGTGCCACTATAGTAGTCTGGTGGTCGAGTGGATGATATACAACTAGTTTTAGGAAAACTATGGCACTCCCTATATACTCAAGGGTATGTGGGAGTGAATGGACATGTACAAGTGTTTTCTAGTGTGATACTATTCAAAGGGGTAGTAACATGGGTTACATAGGTTTCCATCCAGGTGAAACAAAGTGTCAAGTAACCACGTGAAACTATCTATATTTCTTGCATGTATGCTTCCCCAACCGTATTTTTACCCTCCAAATGAAATATCATTGATCTTTAAAGATGTCAACAATACATGTCTCTAGCGTGGAATTTCTTTGTCTAAAAATCAGCAGAGGAAAGTGCTTTGATACCACTTGTAAGGTACCATATGTTTTTTTTTTGTATTGGGGGAATCGACAATGTGTGGTTCTCGTAATCGCATGACACAGGGTCGATCCCTGTCGAATACCACTATAACCCCAGGTACATCCACCTAGCCCACAAGAATGGAGCACAAGTAAATTGGGGTGAGAATCGAACATGAGACCTCATTTTTATAAATTTCCTTCCATTTACACGACACTTGCCAATCCGTCTACACCTCTGTGGGCGTAAGGTACCATATATTAATATGTAGAGTAAAAATAATTTTTTTTTATAAAAAATGTTAACAGAAAGAGAAAAAGTGAGAGCACAATGCCAGAATTGGTTCCAGAAATGATACCTTTATTATCTCAGTAGCCAATTTCACTATCCTATTTGAGGGGGAAACCTCCATTAAAGTAGCAATCAAGTACAAAATACTTCTCAAAACAAAACTTTTCCATGCTTTCCACTCCTATTTATACAATTTGTGTCTTCTAGAGAACATTCTAGAGGAAGATATTTCTAGAAGTTGAACCTTCTATTAAGTCTTCTTACATTAGAAGTGTTCAAATTATTTTATAGGCCTTGTTTACTAATGTCAACCTTTATTACATAGAAAAACATATTATGATATTCACTTGAGGGTTTAGGGAGGTTAGGACCCTAAAAATTACCGGGGATTCTATGTATGTTAGTTTCAATAGGAAAACTCACTACAACAACTCACTTCTCTAGGGAAAAATATCACACAAAAAATTCACTCTATAGGATTAATATCCTTCTTATTCATGGATTTTCAGCTTCAAATAGCTACCACATATTCCCATTGTGGGTACCTTCAATATCTAACACTCTACACTCCCTTTTTGTCCCAAAAACTACATGCCACCATACCCATTTCAATTTTTCCTTTTCCCGTGCATATTGACTATCATATTACCCAATGTTGATTGTACTCAACCCTCATGCTCTCATAAGTATGTGATGCAGCGCCCCACCTTGGCAGGGTCTGTCAACCTACCAGTCAATGTATATTCACTATTCCTGAGCTGAAGTAGCTCTTCGGTTCCCTGCTGGAACCTACACAAAACAAATCCACAGGTCCTTATGAAACTCCACCTGCATGAACTAGAACCATGTGCAATTTTCCTCCATGTGACCACCAAATATGACCACACACTTATTCAAAATTCTCTTCGTGTATTTAGACTTTGGTTGTTTTGATGTGATTCACTCCCAACTCTCTCAATTCTCGAACTTTGAACTAAGAGCCTAGCGGACAATAGCTCCCTTCCTTTGAACCCCTTCGATGTGACCTCAGACTTTACTTGGAGCCCAACTTCCAAGCGCTTCGGTACTTCTCTCTTCGTGTCTCCAGAATTTATCTCACCTCCCTTCTTCAGAAACCTAAACCCTGAACTCTGCTCATGTCAGATCAACGGTCTGTGACCCTCCTCGATCCAATGGTCCATATCTCCTCTTCTGAAATCAGGACTTTGCATCTCGGGGCTTTAGAAGACAACTCCCTTCTCTTTTCTTGATTCCCTAATTCTCCCTAGATAATCAATGGTCCTTATCTCTCCCGCAATCGACGATCGAGATCCACTTCGTGCCTTCATGCTTCAGAGGTTTTCAACTATCCTCGTTGCAAATATTCCAAAGTCTGAATCCTCAAACTCCCAAATCTTCTTCCACCTGTCCCCCTGAACGATGGATGGTCTCGAATGCTTCGGAACTTTGGGACTTCACAAGTCCACTTCTCCTGTGAACTTAAAAGAATCGAAGAGCATGCACATACCTCTGGATCTAACGACTGTTGGTCCACGCACTTAGATATGACAACTGAGATCTGTTCTCCTCCTGCATGCTTTTCTGGGTGTCTGGTCGTGAACTTCAACGGTCCATATCTTCTTCTTGCAGCTTAATAGACGACAATTGTTGCTCCTCCTCCTGAGATTACAATTTATCCCAACTTGGAAGAATTCAATTGTTTCAATGTCTTCAGAAGCATCAATATGATATGTGACTTTTCGCACCAACCCTCTTACATGTGTTTAAGGATTGGATTTGGGAACACTCAAAATGAAAATAGAATGTTATACAGAATAATGAATTAAGGAAGGTGGGTTGGGATTAATACACATGAATAATTCCCTCGTGGAAATTCTCTTAGACCTTCCCCTCTCTTGTGAAAACTTAGTCCCCCATTACTTTTTCCATGTTCATATGTAGCCAATGTTATATTTATTTTATTATTATGATATACAATTTTTAAATATTACATAGTCAATCCCACAATGATACATCGTATTTATATTACATGTCACTAATCCATGGATTAAAAAGGGGATGTTACATGAATCCCTAGTACGCAATATTGGGTTGTATAGACAAGCCATTATAGAAGTAGATGAATTGAATAAACAATTGGAGTAGTCGATGGAGAAGGGAGTAATTCAACCAAGCACCTCACCTTGTGGGTCACCTATTTTCATAGTAGCCAAGAGGAATGGGACTTGGAGGATGTGTATCAACTATAGAGTTTTGAAAAAGAATACAATTATCCCCCCATTACTTTGTCCATGTTCATCTATAGCCAAAGTTATATTTATTTTATTATTATGATATACAATTTTTAAATATTACATAGTCAATCCCAAAACCATACATCATATTTATATTACATGTCACTAATCCATGGATTAAAAATGGGGATGTTACATGAATACCCATTACACAATATTGGGTTGTCTAGAGAAGCCATTATAGAAGTAGATGAATTGAGTAAACAATTGGAGTAGTTGATTTAGAAGGGAGTAATTCAACCAAGCACCTCACCTTGTGGGTCACCTGTTTTCATAGTAGCCAAGAGGAATGGGACTTGGAGGATGTGTATCAACTATAAAGATTGAAAAATAAACTTAGCCCCCCATTACTTTGTCCATGTTCATTTGTAGCCAACATTATATTTATTGTATTATTATGATATACAATTTTTAAATATTACATAGTCAATCCCACAACCATACATCATATTTACATTACATGTCACTAATCCATGGATTAAAAATGGGGATGTTACATGAATCCCCATTATGAANATAATGGGGATTCATGTAACATCCCCATTATGAAATATTTGGTTGTATATACAAGCCATTATAGAAGTAGATGAATTGAATAAACAATTGGAGTAGGTGATGGAGTAGGGAGTAATTCAACCAAGCACCTCACCTTGTGTGTCACCTATTTTCATAGTAGCCAAGAGGAATGGGACTTGGTGGATGTGTATCAACTATACATATTTGAAAAAGAATACACTTAAGAATTGATACCCTTTTCCAAGTATCAATGACTTGTTAGATTGGTTTCATCAATATTCCAAGTATTCATCAATTTGGATCTAAAATTGAAATACCACCATGTATGTGTCAAAGACGAAAACACTTGGAAGACCACCTTCAAGACAAGACAAGGTTTGTATGAATGGTTGGTCATGCCATTTGATTTATATAATTCAACAACTATATTTACGAGACTAATGAAAAATATATTGTGCCCATATTTATATTCATTTGTTATAGTGTATTTCAATGATGTATTGGCTTATATCTCTACCTGGATGAACACATCGTACATCTCATGCAAGTGTTAGAGACTTTGCAAAAGAACTATATACTAGATAACATCAAGAAATGTGATTTTTCTCAGTATTCATTGGTGTATTTTGGGTATGTGATTGGTGGATGTGAGCTCAAGATAGATCCCACAAATATAGAGGCCATAAAAAAATGGCTAGTTCCTACCAATGTCATTGAAGATAAGAGATTTTTTGGGGTAGAATAGTACCTATGGAATTTCATAGGATCTATTTCAGTGCTATCTACACCAATCCATGCCATAATAGAAAGTGGTAAGATTTTTCAGTGGGGAAAGAATGAACAGAAATATTTCTAAGAGATGAAACGAAATATTAGTCAAGCACTAGTACTCGTATTTCTAAACTTGTAAAATAATTTAGAATTGAAGACATATGCAATTGGGTATTCTATGGGAGCAATTTTAGTGCAATGAGATAAGCCAATATGTTATCATTTTGAAATATTTCATGGGGAATTCTTAAACTATCCTACCTATGATAAGGAAATTTATGCCTTGGCTCAAGATATTAAGAAGTGGAGGCCCTATCTTGAGATCAAGGAAACCATTATACACATAGATAACCATCCATTGCAGTATTTGTAGGCCCATAGTAAGCTTCAACAAACAAAACACTACAAGTGGATGGGGCTTTTGTAGAAATTTCATTTAGAAATCAAGTATAAGAAGGGAAGAACTAATAATTTGGTGGAGATGATTTCAAGACCACCCATATCCAATATTATAGCTTTGGGAACTCTTATGCACATGGATCCTTTTAACCATGTGTTGGGATCTAAAGATATCCTAAAAACAACCTTAGTTTAACATTAATTTATCAACCGTGGATTCATCGTTTATTTCAAGAATATCATCAAAGTATATGCAGATAGTTGTAGAGGTTAAAATCATGCAGTCAAAGAAAATATGAGTTTATCAATAATCAAGTTCCTCACACATTCATTAAAACTATGAAACTAAGATCTTACTCAACAAAATTATAATCTAATCTATAACATGTTGTGAAATAAATACATTAACCAAATTGCTGAATTCATATAGCTAAGAAAAAAGAATCTTAATCTATGAAAATAATTAGTAAACCAATCTATCAATGATTGTCTAATCTTTTGGAAAAGAACAGCTTAGGTACTGTAAAGTTGAGAAGGAACAACAAATGTAGGTGAAAGGAAAAACAACTGTAAATTTAATAAAAGGAACAACATGTGTGAAAATGAGAGGAACTTTCAAGGAATAAACTACAACAATGAGAAACAAAACAACAATCGATAACCTAATGACACATCTATCCTCTGTAAAATAACTTACCCAATTTATGAAAACATCATCACACTCACGCATTTATCTTAACTTTTGTAAAGAGATTTAAATAAAAAAACTGAAATCAAATTGATACGATTACAGATTGAGACAGTAACTCCTTCCGACTGGGCCCACGGTCTTCAGAAGTAATTATGCTAGAAACTCAGTATGAAAAGAGGGTAAAAACGGTCAAGGCTTCTATTAACTCCATAACTAGTAAAACATTTACAATGGACTTCTTGTATAGAGAAATTTAGAGATCTTGATGCTTGGGTAAATTTATTGGCTCCTCTATATGGTTCATCACCCTCTATATATTACAATGATATGGGTAAATTAATCTATCCTGAGGATCGAGAGATTCAAACCAATAAAATCATCATTAGGATGGGTAAATTAATCGTCCATTTCTACAATAAAATCAAACAATTCAAACCGAAATTTAGAAATGATCTAATATCACTCAATAACATTTCTATAAGACTTTTCAATCATTTTATTTCCTAATTATTTCTAACTAATAGAAAATTCAATCAAGATTATATCATAAACGATGCTGATAAGGAGGATATTTGTACCTTTTTCTCAACTCAACATACCCCCAACTTACTTTTTTTCATTTCCTCATGCAAGAAAAGAGTTTAGATGTAAAGCAGTGATGTTGAAGGGAGGATATGTCTTTTCTCCAGGTCTCTTGAACCTATTCTTACTTCTAAGTTTTTCAAAAGAAGCTTCTCCCTCCTTCTTGTGAATTTCATAATTACTCTGATAACCCTTTGGAGGATATCAAATAATAGGAGGACTATATCTACACCCAGTACAGGGAGGCCCTTCATCCAAGATCATTTTGGCATACCTCTCCAACCTGAAGGTCGTTGCACGAAAAGTTTTGAAACCAAAGGATTCCCTATTCTTGACTTCATTTGAGGAGACATCCCATCTTAGTTTGGAAGCAGTAATAGCTTCTTCTTTAAGCTCCCTAAAATATGGTAGACCTGAACATACAACCTTTCAGTGGATAGGACCTAAAGAGTCTACAACCTTCTTCCTCTTCATGAATGTTCTGTGTTGCATAATGGTTGTAATGGATTTAAGAGGTTCCCCTCTGATCCATAGGTCTAGCCTAGTCTCCCTATTGATGAAAACCTTGTGTGTTTTAGCCCACCTGGTTTGGTTCTTGGTAAAAGGCAAGAATGTTTGAAACTGTATGTCCCCAATGAAAGGATTAGGGTTGTCTTTTTGGTTTTCTCCCAGGATGAATGTGTGAAGTTATAGCTCACAAAAAAAGTATTGTACTCCTTCCTCTTGTTCTCTAAAACATGAAACAAACTCAGAAATAATGGTGAAATCAAAAGGTTTTCCTGCTCTAATATCTTTAATCCTTAGCAACAAATAATGTTCCAATAAAAATAAGGTGTAACTGGTAGCAGGATCCCTACAAGATACTATATCAAAATAAATAGAGCAAATCTCTTTGATTTTCTCCAAAGATTTATCTAACTGGCCCTATACTTTATTTACCTTTCCTTGAGATCTGTTGAGCTTAGAAAGTCTCATTCTCTATTGCTGACATGGATTGAATTTGTTTGATAACTTTCTGATGTTTTTTCATGGTTACCATTTCACTTCTGCATTGAGTTAGGTTCTTTTGAGTTTTCACCAGCTGTGCCTCCAACCTGTTAATAATGGCACCTTGTTCAAGAGACTGAAATGATTCCTTAGTATGGAAAACTATCTCTTTTGTTGTTGGGTCATCTATATAGGTCTCTATGTCAATTGTATCAAAAGGAACAGAAAAATCTGTGGGAAACACTCCTTTAGTTTGAACAATTATTTCTTTTGCTGCTGGAATATCTGTTTTAGTTTCTATTTCTGTTGTTTCCAAAGAAGCATGCAATTTTTCTTGTGTCTCAACAAAATTTGTGTGGACTGTCCTCCTAGGAAGTGGGTTTCTTCCTTGTATTCTAGGCCTCTTGGATTTATTCCTCTCATAGGCCTTGTCGACTTGCTCCAACTGTTTCCTTAATTCTCTCATTATTTCTTTGAGTCTACCAACTTTTTATTTCAATAATTTATTTTTTTTAACCCTTTTCCTCAATCTCTTGTTCTCCGGTTTCAATTTTCTGATTTTATTGTGGCCTTTGCCTACTGCTTTTTGTTTGTGGGGAATTTCAAGGTCTTCCCCACCTTGATCAGTTGGTGACTGCTCCCCTATTTCTTATGGGTTCTCTGTCTCTTCTACAGGACTGTTTACCTCAATGTGAGTTTATGGTTGTTCTGTATCTTCGAGGGATGGCATATCTATGTCAAGAAGGTCCGATATGGGGTTTGAGTGAGAAGAAGTTGTTCGAGACTTCTCTTTATCTTCAATGATTGATGTCCCTGAATTCCCTAGTACTTGAGCCATCTCTACCTCATAACTTCTGAAGAACTGTTCTGTAAGGTTTTCAAGTGATGGTTGTTTTGTCTGTTCATTTTCTTGAGTGTTTTCCTGGGAGGGTTGTTCTATCTTCATAGCTTCCTGAATGTTTTTAGGTTGAATTATCTTTTTACCCATTCTTCTTTTAACAATAGAGGTTTAAGGAACAACAATTGTTCTTTGTCTCATCTTCTTTAATGTTTCTGCCTGTTTGGTCTGAGTTTCTTCTAGCTAGATGGGGTCTGCTTCAATTTCAGGTTGGGGTGGTGGAGTTTCAATTTGATCCCTACCTCCTTATTCTTGAGCTGTCTCAATTCCCCGTGAGGGAATTTCTTGGTGGATTTCACATTGTTCGATTTGTAGGGGCCTATTAGCCTCGATTAAATCTCCCCAATTTATTTGAGTGTGGCTCTGCCTATGGAATCGTATTTTCCCAAAAAGACCACTATCCTGGTTTGGTAGCCAGATAATGATAATTCCACTCACTATATCGTAACCTAAGTGAACAAGTCGGCTCATGATGAGACCTCTTGTCCTTTGATGAAAAAATTCCAAAGGTCATTGCCCTGGTGCGGTAGCCATAATGGGAATGTCACTTATGTTATTATGTTATGATCGTGGTAGGTTGGCTCCTGATGAGAGCCCCTATCCTTTGTGGGAGAAGTTTATTTCATTACTTATATTTAATTTGTGTTTCCATATTTTTTTTTTTTTTTTAGGCTCTATTAAGGGAGGCTCATCTACTCCTTAAAAGTGAGGGATGGTGTAAGAAGTGTAAGAATGCAAAGTAAAAATTTTCTTTATGTTGGATCATGTTGTCATTGATGCCAATGGTTTGATTGATTGATGTCAAGTGATTGATTGATGATAAGTGATGGATTCATTGATAGGCTTGATTGATTGATGAACAAATATATATGTATTGTCCTTGATGAGAATGATATATGTCAAAGTGGAAACCAATTGATAAAGATGGATCTTTGATATGATGCATAGTTGATGTATATGATGCAATGGTGAATTGATGCAAATATGAATCATTATTGTCTTATCATGATTGATAAGGTGCACAAATGGATGACCTCCAAAGTGGTCCCCTTATGGTGAAATCCATCACGGGAAGATGCTTTGTGGATTGAGTTATCCTAGAAGAATGGTTGGATGACCCATTCTTGTATGTGGAATAATGAGATAAAGATAAATGAATATGTTGGTAAAACTATTATAGATGGATAGTGCTTGTCATGTCATTTCTAGTGATATGTGGAATGTCACATAACTCTTCATGGTTTGAGAGTTATGGCTCTATGAAGTTGAAGAACCCCCATATGATGGCTTGAAGCCCCAAAAAGTCAAAGAAGTCAAAATGCTTGAAAAAAAGAAATCATTGTTTAAATGATAAAGTAAAGTGACAAAGTCAAGGTGGATTATTTAAATAGTAAAGAGAAGTGACAAAATCAAGAAATAATAAAGTAAGGTGACAAAATCAAGAAGGAATATTTAAATGATAAAGTATTGAAGAACTTTCTATTTATGGAAAGTGGNGACCTAAAAATGGGCTAAGTGACCTAGAGGATGAAAGTATAAATAAGATAGCTATGGAATCTTGCATTACATCCTTTGTGTGGATCAATGGAGAGATTCTTGTGAGATTATCTTATGGAGTATTGATGGAGAGCTTCTTGTGAGATTGTCTTGTGGAGTATTGATGGAGATCTTCTTGTGAGAGCTTCTTGAGAATCTTATTGGTGTGGATGTCTTGAGAATGATTGAAGATATATTCTGAGGAAGAGAGCGAGAGGAGGATCTCATGGATGCATCAAAGTTTCAGCAATGTCAGAGATCTTGACGACAAAATTCTCGGAGCTTCAGAAACCTAGTTGTTGAGGTATATGTGGGTTGTTTGTGTATAGGATGCATATGCATTGAAGGTATACACAGGTTGACTGTGTAGAGGGAGCATATAGTGGATAAAATTATGGAGATCTGGGTTTGAGCTGATAAAATAATGAAAATCTGGGTTTGAGCTGATGCCAATCTCTTAGATGATGGGGCAGGTTCCAAATCTGCATTCTATGGGCTCAGATCTATCATTGAGACACTGGTAATGTTAGATTATTGTCTTGATGGATACTATTTTTTGATGTGTTGTGAATTCTTAGGGAATTCTTGGTATGCATTCTATGATATGGTTAAGTTTGGATGATTTGGTTGATGGAGTGATCAGTGCTCTTGTGATTCAATGGTGACATGATTACTATGGTATACTAGTTGTTTATACATGATTGAGATAACATTCATATTTATTTGTTGTGGAGCATGAGCAAACTATTGGAGAACTTGGATGTGTTGTGATTGGCTGGTGGTTAGATTGGATAGTCAGAGACAAAAGAGAATGATATACTGATTGCAGAGAATATGATTTGATCTTGAAGGAAAAACCCTAACAGCTCAGAAGGTATACACAGGTTGTTGTATACACTGACCGTGTGCATACGCGAGTTGTAGTGAGCCAAGGCGCATGCACACGCTAGCTGCACTATTGGCAGGTCGCATACCTATTTACAAATTGATATCCATTGAGGATTGTTGCCTCATATTAGTTGGTGTTGAGTGTGTAAGCTGAGTCTTTCATTATAGAGCTGGTGCTCTTGTAGAGTTGTATTCTATTCATTTTTTGTTGATAAACCCCTGGATTCTTGTCCATAATAAAAAGAAAAATTGTACATACATCTTGTAGGTAGGTGTGTCCAACAATTGGTATCAGAGCAGGCCTTCACTGCAAGCCTTAACAAGCTTGAAGGAGATCCATAGACACACAAATGGATGATGAAGTTCCAATCCTTGATGAGGAAAACTATTCT
>JASDQU010025854.1:0-25604 GCA_032191745.1 Picea mariana | reverse complement strand
TTTGAATCAAATACATGCTCATGTTTATATGCTCATAAATGGTTTTTGTATGGAAGTGTTTGCCTGTGTTTTGATTTGGAGACAAGGGATACATGCTTATACTTATATGACCAAATCAGTCTATGTATAGAATGAGTAGGTTCAGAATACGAGTCCGTTCCCTTGAGAATTGTCCTATCTACTTGGCTCTCACTATGCCCTGGTTTAATTTCCCGAAGGCACTTCTCTCAAGAAGTTTCCTTGCACTCTAGATTCAGAGTGAGTCCCTCGAAAGGACTACCATGATAGTAAACCCATAAGTTTACTTTACCCTTACCACCGAATTTGTAGCTCAGCGAATTAGGAAGACTTTTACTTAGGTCACCAAGCCTAGGGATAATTTACCCAAGAGCCCTCTGAAAGATCTGTCGAAACTCTATTGCCCGTCGACTTTAATCTTTGCATAGGCAGGAGGGTGGACTTGGCAATGTCCTGAAAGTCCCGGAGTATCCAGACCCGTTCATCGACATTTCGACATTTCAACGACACTTGGGAAACCAAAGGGCAAGACCCTTCGTCGTCGCAAGTCGCGAAGTCCCGGTATGAGAAACTCTGAATTAGCTTAGTGTGAATAGGTTTCGGCATTTCGGCATTTCAGCATTTCGGCGTTTCGTCACCCGAGAAACCAAAGGGCAAGACCCTTCATCGTCGCGAGTCACGAAGTCCCGGTATGTGAAACTCCGAATTAGCTTAGTGTGAATAGGTTTCTGCATTTTGGCATTTCGGTGTTTTGGCACCCTGGAAACCAAAGGGAAATACCCTTCATCGTTGCAAGTCGTGAAGTCCCAGTATGCGAAACTCCGAATTAGATTAGTGTGAATAGGTTTCGACATTTCGACATTTCGACGTTTCAGCACCCGAGAAACCAAAGGGCAAGACCCTTCGTCGTCGCAAGTCGCGAAGTCCCGGTATGCGAAACTTTGAATCAGCTTAGTGTGAATAGGTTTTAGCATTTTGACATCTCAGCACCCGGGAGACCAAAGGGGAAGACCCCTCATCTTCGCAAGTTGTGAAATCCCGGTTCACGAAACTCTGGGAGGATCTGGACCGTCCATCGGAGGAGACACATGGTGAGTGGTCAGAGTTTGGGGAAAGCTCCAAAACCCCATAAGCCATTGGATCCAGGGGTTAAGGTTGAGTGTCCTTCAATGCCCTTAATCTTAGGAGAGATAGTGATCGTCAGATCGATATCAACGAGGTTCGTTGATCTCCTACACGAGTTCCCATATCGAAATTCGGGGATTTGAGTGACAGGAGTTCTGGAGTCGTTGCATCATGAACTACCGGTTCACGAAACTCCAAAGAGATCTGGACCTTTGGATCCATATCATTGAGGACCGTCGGATCTCGTACAAGAACTCACGTATCAGATTTTGGGTTTCGGGGTTCGAAGAGTCAAAATACTCGACTCTCTTGCATTTCTAACTCCTGGTTACCGAAATCCTGATACGGCTAGGACTGTCGGATCAGGGGGAGATTCATCGTCGTCAATCTCAATGAAGGTATGATTTTGGGTTTTGGGGTTTGAAGAGTCGAAGGACTTGACTCTTGGGCATCACTGAGTCGCGAATTGCAAAAGGTGCCTCTTGGCTTGGCCCGGGGTCATAACCGATGATCACATGGAGGTGAGGCATGCGCTTGGTGCTTGAGTTGTACACGACGAGTTTTCAATGAAAGAACCAGTGGATTGGTTTAGTGAAGGTTCTGACAGGAAGAGCTAGCCTGCGCTAGGACCTCGTAGGAACTCGGGGGTTCTGTCCCTCGAGAAAAAGGAGAAAAAGGTGAAAAAAAAATCTATTAGGCCGTAGTGGGTATGTTACATCACCCCATCTGGGGAGATAATTATTTTATGAATTGATTTTCATTAAAGATGGAGATTTGTTTCTCAAATTCGTATAATTATTTTATGAATTTATTTGTATTGTTTATTCTTGGGCCCTTTCATGTTCGATAAAGGCATGGTAGTGTTGACTCTTGTTATAATTATTCTATTAATTTATTTGTATTGATTACTCTTGACCCCTTCGCCTTTGATAAAGGCATGGTCATGTTTACTATTCAGACAGTTGGATGTGCATAATGCCACCTAGACATAGAAGAAGTGGAAATAATAAAGGATGTTATAGGTAGTGGGAGGTAGGAGCCAAAGAATCAATTTTTGAGGAGTCCACTAAGAGAAGTCTGCAAAACACTAAAGAACAAAGGAAGAGGTGACTAATAGACCATCTTTATTGCACTAGCAGTAAGGCAATGACTTAAAGAAACCCTAACATCTAAGAATGCAAGTATAAATATGTAAAGGCTTCAACTTGTAAAGGGTTCGAAGAGCTAGAGGGATAATGAGGAGTTTAGGTTTTTTGTTGAGATGTGATTTTTATGACTAGTTATAAGGGATGTAATGATGCTTCTGTTTATGATGAAAATCAAAATTTACTTATTATGTTGATGATGTGTTCTACATTGTAATGTATTCTTCCATTGTTATTTTTCCTTATTTACAATAATGGATTGTTTTGTCTATGGTATATTCTTAAGAATATATAATATAAGTCTAATGATGAATACAATGAATGGATAGACTATTTGTTAGAGTATGAAGGAAGAGATTCTTGTGACCATCCTTTGTATCTTTTTCCCATCAACCTAAAGTCTTGCCAATGCACTTTGGGTGAGACTTTCCCTATCATCGGGGAATAATATGTTGATGCTAGACTACAAACCCTTTGTTGGAGAATCTTTGATCTATAAATTGACGTGGATATTCCACTGGAACAGTTCGTCACAACAAATATTACACCGTGTAGTGACCCTAAGCTCTACATCCTTATTTATCCATCCTAATGCATATGGGTGAGAAAGGTCATGAAATTCCAATCCAAGCTTGTTTATGAGATGTTATGCTATGATATTGACATGTGAATTGGAATCAAATGGAGAGTCCACCTTTGTCTTTTTGATCTGGATCTTAATATGGAAGAGTTTAGTTATCTCTTTTGCTTCCTTGGGATGAAGGATACTCAAGTTGACCTCCTTCTGCATTGTAGTGCAAACAATATTTTCATCTACATTTGAGTTTCTCTCTAGTTAGTTGCCTAAATCCATGGCCAACATGTTCTTCTTCTTGGCATCCTTATTCCAATTCTTTGGATTCAAATACAAATGTAACTTCCAATGTCATTTATATTTGGTGTGACCATCAATACTATAATGATTTTAGTGGTTGTTCGTATCCTTGCACTGATGTGTTTTGGTTGTAGTATTCGTATCCCTCCTTAGAAGCATCTTGGTGGTATTTCTTCTTGGAACCACTTGGTAGTCCTTTATTTCTACCCATATTCTCTAGGCATTGTTCTTACACACATGCATCATCAATTATCCTAGGTTTAAAGAACATCATTTATATTTTTAAATGAATGTGTAGACCACCTAAATATTTAAGGCCATTTTTTTTAACTCGATGGTGTACTCTTGCACACTCTTCCCTTGCTTCTACAAAAAGTAATTCCAATGGATCCATTGATCCTCTTCCTACCTAATAGGGTATAAATTTGACTTAATGAGGGTTTTAAACACCCACCACTTAGTTACTGGGGGACCACCCTCTAGCCTAAGCGTCTCTTTGTGACATTTCCACCAATTTTAGGCATCACCCTCTAACTTCAATTGGGAAAATGAAATCTTTTACTCTTCTCCTATGTTATGAACGATGAAATAAACTTCTAACCTTTGCAACCATTGATTCAACTTAACAATATCAATCTCACCTTGATAAGGTTTGGCATCCACATTCACTTATAATTTAAATAGATATTGGGAAGAACTTATATCACTGGGACTTGGCCTCTCTTTCTCTAGATCATTTTCAACTCCTTTTCAAGGTCTTCATTTTTTCTAGATTTCTCATATGATCCAACTTCTGCGTTAGAGCTACCAAATTCCCCGAAAAAGGTCCAAACTTGTTCTTTAGAGCTACCATGAGGATGACCATGTTATGAGAGATGTCAATGAATTATGATTCCAATTTTGAAAATCTCTCCTTTGGCTCATCCTATGGATTGTTATTACTATACTCATCCACCATGGCTAGGGTTTTAAGTCTTCTTTCTTATGCCACTTCTTGGATCCTACAAATTCCCACAAAAATTCCAAAGTAAGCTGCTTTGATACCAATATGATCGGTAAAATGCCATGGATATTCAACTGGAATAGTCAGTCATAATAGATCTTACAAGTTTTTCCAATATATTATTATGTTGTGCTTTACTTTAGATTCATATTTAATGTTACTAGCTTAATGCATGAAAACACTAAAATGAAAGAAGCTAAGAAAATAACACATCATCCACAAAATGAACACAAGACATACCTTGGGAAAACCCAATATGGGAAAAACCTTGCTAGAAGGTGAGGCCTGTGCTTTTCTCTTTTCTTCTTAGTTATGAAATGCAAATGTAAAGAAAGGGGCACTCACTATGGAGTTTACATGGACACTGTGGTCAGCATGATTGCTACAAGATCTTCTACTTCCTCTTTTCAGCTTAAATATCCCACTCCCAAATGCTTTTCTCAGCTATGGAACAATAAACAATACAATAAGAATGAAACCCCTTCTTTTCCTAGCAACCCAATGTTTAACATGGTCTGGTATTCGTATAGGGTTAGGGTTAGGGTTTTTACTTGCCTCAACTCTCAATTAGAGTTAAGTTTTCGGACCCTCTAGAATATTTTTGAATAGTCCATATGTGACTACCCCCAAATGTGTGAGTAATGTGAGATTACGTAGCATCCATTCAATATCATTATGGTTAATGAGATAGGTCAACTTGTAGGAGGCATAACTTCTTCATACAAACTATGATTGATGTGATCTTTGCAAACAAAGTTCATAGCCTCTTGATGTTGTTCTAAACATCAAGAGCTTTACAACAACATTAATATCACCTCAATCAAAGTTCACATGCCAAATTTATGCTTCCCACAAGTTGATTTGTCATGTTGACCACCAATGATACCGAGTGGATGCCACATCATCTCACATTACCCACACATGTGGGGCTAGTCACTTGTGAAATTTCCAAGAAGATTCTATAGGGCCCTACACCCTAACCCTAATTTAAAGTTGAGTCATGCAAAAAACCTAACCCTAGATGACTATCAATCCATGTTTAATACTGGGCCACTAGGAAAATAAGTGGTTTCATTCTTATTGTATTGTTTATTGTTCCGTAGTTGACTAGAGCACCTAGGTGTGGGATATTAAAGTAGAATAGAGGAAGTAGAAGATCCTATAGCATCCATGCTAGCCACAATTTGCATGGAAACTACATAGTGAGTGCCCCTTTCTTTGTTTTTTCATTTCATAACTGAGAAGGAAAGAGTAGAGCATAGGCCTCACCTTTCAGCTAGTTTTTTCCTGCAATGGGTTTTGCTAGGGTACATATTGTGCTCATTTTATGGATGGTGTGTTATTTTCTTAGCTTCTTTCATTTCAATTTAAGTTATTTTAGTATTTTCATGCATTAAGCTAGTAACATTAAATAGGAATATTGAACAAAACATTGCATAACAATATATCACAAAAACTTGTAAGATATTTTGTTACAAAATATTCCAGTGGAATATCCATGGCAATTTATAGATAATTATTATGGACCCTGGTGTGATACTTTGAGCTAACAAATGATTTTTTTGCCTAGGCCTCATAATGAAAATTGGGAGATTACAATAGAATTATAGAGATGCTCACAATGGAAGACCTTCAATACTAGTTTGATGAGTAGATAAATCTCTTTTCCAAATAGAATGTTCCTTTGATTAGATGGAAACTGCAATGATTTAAGGGATAGAAATTGGTTAGTGATCTATATGAGATATTTTCTGTCAAATTTCTCATGACCCTATTTGAATGACTACAAATAATTGAGGAGAACCCCAAATATCAATGGTGGAGAGAAGGGAATATTGTAACCTATAATTCTTAGAATTTAAGTTATGCTATAGAGTTGCAATGACCTTTCATTGAGAGTTGTATATTTCTGCATCAAAAGTACACTATAAGCTTATGTTGCATAGTTTGTAGTAGAACAATGTCAATCTTATTCACACTTTAAAGTGAAGTTTATGAAAGGGCCAAAGGGAAATATAGCAAAATAACTTTCTAATTGTATAAATATGTTTTTGTGGAAGAATATTTGTTACCTTTTGCATTTAAGGAGATGGAATTGTAAGCTCCAATATTAGGGGTGTGATGGGACAATGTTTGTGAATTTGGAAGCTTAGAATGGGGAGTGAGAAATCACGAATAAATCCCAAGCATGAGAGAGAGTGGATAGAGATTTGAGGCATGTTGTGATAACTAACCAATGGTGGTTATGATATATGATATTGATTCATGAATGCATAGAAGCATTGCAAAGGGAGATGATAAATGGAGACAACTGTGAGTCATGACTACAAGAATTGGAAAATATAAGGAAAAGAGAGGAAATAGTCCATTGATGGTTATGAGTGTTTCGGGGATAAATGTCTTATGAAATGGGTTATAATATCATATAGACAAAAATCCCAAAGAACTGAATTGCAATGAAAAATTAGTTTAATAAGTATAAATCACTGCTAAGGATGAATAACCACCTACTTGAAATTTGAAGTTCGAAGAAGAGTATTCTCGTAAGTCCCTGATCCAATCCCTTGCTCAGGTATTCTCCTTACAAACCTTCACACAAAGGAAGACAATACTTCAATAATAGTAGTTATGTAACTAACTTCTAGTAACCACCACCAAATATGATTAGTAGATCAATACCAAGATAACCAAATGTATACATATATTACAAAAGAAAACCAATAAATTGAGATTTAGATGGAAAAGAGAGTTCTCATTTGTATTAACAACAAGTAATATGTAAATATATCACCTGATTATGCTGCGACACTAACCATAATCGATATCCATATTCCTTCGCTCGGGCCACTAAGATAGGATGAACCCATGGTTCCTTGCTCTAGAAGAGTGAAGGGAAGAAGATTCGGTTCTTCCTCTCAACAAGACAAGAAGGGGAAAGATGGCTGGAAACAAGGGTTTCCAAATAAGGGAGACATATCTTAAAAACTTAGAATGAAATGGCTTGTAGACTCAATGGGATTTCACTAGCATAAAGGTGCTTCAATGAATGCTTCCTCTCCTCCACCCAATGGATATTATTTATACTTCAAAAAGGTGGATGGAGTAGTTAGACATGGGTTATAGGAGGTGATTAATCTAGGAAACTCGTGAAATCCTCCCAAAAAGGCATATTATGCACACATTTTTTAGTGAAAAATAAATGCATACGCGAGTCACTGAAGGGGAAAGAGCATATATAGAGTTGCATACGCTCTATGTCAGATAAAAAATAGCCTATGTCTAGACATAGGGTGTTTTTTAAATATTTTGAGGAGGAATTTGGGGAATTTTGGTATGTAAGAGGGATATGAATATGGGATTCAGGAAAACAACTACATCTATGCATATGATGTGGAAAAATATGTTATAAAAATCCCCCCTAATGTGTGAGTTCAGAAGGGAATCTGATGGCCGAAATACATTATAAATCCAGGAGGAAAATGTGCAGTGGGCCCAAGAAAAGTTCATTGAACATTGGACCAAAAAAATAACTGCAGAAGAAATAAAGTATGAGATTACTATCCTCCCGAGGTGGACATACCCATGTTCAGGAGTGATGAAATCATGATTTCCAAATCAACTACACTATGGATCCATGAAGTATGTATATAGGCAATGATCATGGCCACGAAAAATGAGTACATAATGCATCCATGTCAAAAGAGATCATAGCCATGAACATATACACAGTGGATCTATTTCTAATAATCAAAGGAGAATAAATGAAATCAAAGAGATGAACAAACCGATCCTCCTCAAATACCAATGTCATGTAAAGGAGTTGTACTGTCTAATGCACCTTGGGTAGGAGCATAAAATAGGTGATGCTACTACATAATGAAGTTCTTCAAAACAAACCGTCGATGGTATGAGTCTACACCATGTGAATAAATGATTTGAATTCAAACATGGGAGACATCGTTTGATTACCGTTCATTGATGTATACCGTTAACAAACATGATACAACCCACCGATAATGATAATGGGTGTCAAGGTACCTAGTACATTCTAGCAAGTGTGAATGAATGAGTTGATGTCGGACACTTGCATAATCCATCAATCATGGGACATTGATGTATTCACACTATCTATAGAAAGGGAAACTGCCATGGATGAATGTAATCCCCAAGGTACTAAAAAGTCTCTAGATCTAGATCCTGGAGAAAATGAGCTAGATTCAATCGAAAGATATTCATTAGAAGGAGGGAATTAAGGCATCCCCCATCATCCAACGTGAGGAACAACAAAAGGTTAGATATTTTGAAGTACTTGAATGAAATATTGGATCAACACACCACTGGGTATGCCTCACATGCACTAGATATAATAGTGCACAAAATATACCCTTTGAGTAATGACCAATATTGAAAACCACTGATAAAGGCAAGGAATTCCACCAATGAGAAAAATGGAACCCAGGGTATTGTACGAATCCCAAAGTGTGAATAGAGTTCTTGACGTCGAACACATGGGAAATCACTAAGTTAGAAACCATTGATGAAATGTCATCTACTAAGCACAAGGTAACCTATTAATGATGAAAATAGGTCCAGGGTGATACTCTAGGTCAAAATCTCAGAGAAATGTGTCGTAGTCTGTAAGAGCTGACCCACTAGTGGGAATTCAATGGGGACCTTCCATACTAGCATGAGTATAAGACAAAGATTCTTCCAGATTCTGAGAAGTACTTGAAAATGGGAAGGCCAACATGAAAAGTAAGGAATTTTGAGGAATGACCAACACAGGTTAAAACTTTCCTTGAACATAAGCATGACACAAAAGTGACTTGGGAAACATGGAATCAAAGATGAACATTGACATAAGTCTGAGACACAGGAGGTATCAACATATTCTCCTTAGTGATTGGAAGAATAACCAGTCGAAGGAGTAAAGACTCAATGAACAAGGTTCAACTTCCTAAATCCATACTAAAACCCAATTTTTTGAGACAAAGATTAAACAATAGTGCTTTGTTCAAAGGAAACATGATTGCTACCAAACATATATTGAGAACTTGACTCTTTCCCATCCTCTTTTTTTTTTATATTTGATTTTTTTTTGTCTTTTTCATATTAGAAAGGATGAAAAAGAATAAAATAATGCTATAATATAGTGGAGGAAATGAGTGTCATGGGAAAGAAAACTAGTTCCAAGCGTAGGGAACATACCTATGCTCAATACAAGGGACACGTGCAAGATATGGATAGTTGGGGGAATGTTTCCTCCAGAGATACATGTGTCAAGTTGCAAAGGAAATACACGCAAAGGCTAGAAACTTAAGATAATGAAATAAGCATCAGGATATACAATAGCAAGTTGAAGCCGACATTAAACTCAAAAGCACAAGAGGGAAAATGAAATGAAGAATAAAAATATAACACGAATGTGTGGGAACCCCATGGGTATTGGCCAAAAAATGATTGAGAATAATTGATGAGGATTCATCACAAAGTTATGGCAGGACTAAATAGGGTTCCCAAGCCTACAAATAACTTCATCATGGGTAAAAGAATGGATATAAAAGCACTAACTAGAGCACCCATAAATAAGGAAGGCTCTTCCACGTAAAAGACGACACTTGTAATCAATTGAGAAGGTTTGTGTCTCAATTTGGTGGGGTCAATCCTAAGGTAGAGATGAAAACGACAATGATTATGCAAAGTGTAAGGATAAAATTCCCTATCCTATATGCCAATGATTGAAATCAATACCCATTGAAGAGAAAAAAAGCGGACTATAATGCTGGAAAAATTGTTAAAATACATCATTGTTTGTCATCAAACCTGAAAATTTTCAAAACCAAACTCCATCTACAAGTATTAGTTTGGTAGGTAAAACAAAGCAATGAGAACTCTAAACCATGTAAAATAGGGTAAAACATTTGTTGAAATAGTAAAAAAATCACTTTTTACCATACCATTTGTGACTTTACCCAAAATTGTGCTTTGGTGGAGAGAAAAGCCCTCAAAGTTTGATGAAAGATTGCAGAAGCTACATACATCAAAATAAAAAATCATCAGGACCAGGTAAGAGGTCTTCTCCTACTCTTCCTTTTTCACCATTTCATTTTTTAATTTAGTCAAATATGGATCTTGGAAAGATCATTTAAAGTCTTGGGGGACACATACACGGGTATCCCTCACATGGGTAACATATATGTTTCCCTATATGATTCTATCATCAAAGTATCATGCATGTATATGCTTCTATGCATACTAAAGGGCGTGTATGAGTGCACAATGGTTTGAAAAAAAAAATCTAACCCAAATTTTAATGAATGATTGCAAGATGACAATTGTTTGGTGAGAGAGATATCATGAACAAGTTGATAATCAAGTAGTAGATGACTTGGAGGTAGTGGTTGCATTATGAAATTGTGGTTTATGGAAAATTTTCACTTTGGGAAACATGAGGACACAAAAAAAAAATAATACAGGTTTTAATAGGGTATTAGATCCCATATGATGATGCATTTATGTTCGATGGCCAACCTATTAAAATAGAGGTGGAGGATATATACTTTATAACATGCCTCTCTCGACAAGGGGAGACAATAAATTTAAGAAGTTGAGGCAGAGGAAGCTTGACCATTGATGAGTATATATCCACATATTGTGCCCTAGATACCCAAAATGTGGGCACATAGATATCGATCATAAGTGTAGAAAACATGTGATTAAAAATTATCTTGTTTACCATCTCTCAGATTACAGGATTTGCATCATTACACCAAGCATCGTTCCTACAGACGTTCTATGGGGTGTAATTCTTATGTCCTATAGTTTTTTATTGGTGCACCTCACTTCTAGCATCAATGAATATTCAACTTACAAAATGCAAGTTAGGCAAGATGAATAACTTGGTTATGGGATCATCTTGTGCTCCTTTGAGAGAGAGAGAGTATCAATATTGAGTCCATAGGTGGGACTTATCCCAACAATGTTTTGAGAACCTCGGATGGCCTGTTGGTCATAGTTGAAGTAGTAGTTGGGGGGAGGGCGTGCCACTAGCACATATGATGGTGAGTTCTTCACCTGGTAGTCTCAACCGATCATCATGATAAATGATTAATCCTATGTAGGGATAGACTTATGTAGAGACCCAAACATGCCATTACCTCCCAATGCCTCCTTCGATGACATAGGTACAATCTTTTTAAAATTTTAAAGTTTTAAAATTTTTATGTGATTTTCATTTTAACAAAGAACTCAAAAGGAAACCAAAAATACATTTTTTTGGTGTGGACCATATATTAACAAAATATTGTGACCATGTAGATGTTGGACCGGCAATACCGACAAGATACTTGAGACACAGACGTCGAGGAAGAGGTGAACACCATCCTAGAGGGGATGTAGAGAGAGTACTACAACATGTACATAAGAACTTGGATGGAATCACTTTCCAAGTACCAATGATATAGATCAAATACCTACCATAGCACATGCAATGATAGGTGGTCGGGGTACCATGGGATTGTGTCCAACTCTTCCGACGTCTGGAAAACATGGTTGTGTGTTATCACAAGGCTCATGTAGGGGTAGGGATCTCGACCTAATAATATATACTATGTAGTACCAGTTGTGTGTGTGTGTGTGTATCAGGTCAGGATAGAAGCCCAATTTTGTAATGATAGACCACATTTTTGTACTTTATGAACATTGAAATAATATATCAAATTTTGTTCGGCTTTTACTTATATTTATGTGATTTTGTAATGAATTTTTTTTATGTACATGTATGCTTCTGATTCATGAATGAAAAATATTCCAATCTAATACATAATTAGTTAATGCATTAGTAATGAGAATATATCTTTGAGTGTAACGTCCCCCATTACCAACAATCCAAAATTCTTCTCCAATATCAATAAGTAACATACCCAGTCCCTAGTTGAGTCACGCCACACCAATATTCTTCTCTGATACCAATTCTAACAATGGAAATAACTTAATGATGCAATACCTACACGCGCAACCGAACTTGTGCCGTGCGAGGTAACTATTTCCCAACATAAGCAATTGAATCATGTGTGCGTGGCATTTCAAGCCTCGCATTAGAATCTGTCACCAATACTACTAAAATTAACTAACATGTAACACATATTAACTACCATGCCATGCATATTCAATAATTATGTAGAACCAACAATAAAATGCACAACCATGCATAATTACATACAATTACAACAACATAATTAACAGAAACATACACACAATAATACTCATGTAAACACATGTAAAATAACACTTATCTTTTCCTATAATTCACCAACTGCATGCATACCTTAGAATTTCCTCCCAGATGTAGACTCTATTGTTCATACACTCTCAACAATAGGTCACTGCCGAGTTGGGTCTATGACTCCACCAGGGCAAAGTCTCCTAAGCCAACTAAGGTCTAACCCATAGCATAAAAAAATGCAGGCTTAGCCACACACTCTAGCAATAGTTCCCAGCTCACAACCTCTCGTTCCCCACAACATGTCCCACCCAAGGAAATGTACCCCCTTCTATGCTCAACAATACTTCAAACTGTCACACTTCCCTTATATGGATTCAACAACAAGCTGACCATGAAGTCTCAAAGATCTATAGCACTTGGAACACAAGGTTTCTCAAGAAGTTATAGCACACACTAGCCCACACACAGGGAAAACTATTCAGAACAACTCTCTCAGCCAGAGAGAATGATCCACAAGCCTGACACCATGCTTCTTCAATCCAAAACCACCAAGGATTCATTGGGTAACAGTCAACTCCAACTTCTTCTTACATTCTCTAGATAAGGTATAGATGATGGTTCCAAGGATGAGTGAAAAATTGGAAGAAGCATGAATGATGGAAATTACACTAAGTTCCCCACATTATATTGCATGCTCCTATCTTGACACTTATCACTCTAGGAAATTTCTTTGACTCCACTTGGTAATTCATTCCTCTCACTTAGGAACTTATGATATAATTATAATATAAATCTTATGACATAGAAATAATATTATTTTATTCCTTGGCTTAAGCCCCCATGACTTAGCCCCTTTCCCTTAGCCCCCCTTTCCCTCTAGTGGAGTCCTAGCCCCCCATAATCTTTCCTCTAACTTGCTCTGCCATAGTGATGTATTTTATTAATAAAAAAAAGTGTGATTACATATCACATTTGTTTAATATTATTGGCCTAAATCACACAAACACTCTAGACTCAAAATGTATATATATACAAAGGCACTCTGGCCCAAAACATCTTGGATCACCAGCCTATAAAACATATGCACAATTAAAACTTGGGGTTCATCCTAGGGGTATTACATCGATGAATGTGCATGTAAGTAATAAAATTAAAGGAATTCTCAAGAATTTGTACCCATTGGAATCATCGAAGAAGAGTAGGGTCACAACTCAATACTCTACATGTAACTGAGACACCACCAACTGGGAATCCAAGAGAAATTCCAAATATTGAATGCCATGTGAGATGGATTCTACAAGGAGTTAGATCATGGTTCTATACTTGACCACATTGTTGGTTTTGGGCCCAAGACAAGAACCTCCCGAAGCCACCAGTTGGAATATGGGAAAATAAATCACCCAAGCAATCGAAGTAAGATTCCAAGTATGATGGCTAGCACCATTCGAAAAACCTATAAAGACCAATGAATCTGTAGACATCTTTATACCAAGAAAAAACATGATAAGAAAAAGACTGAGGAAAAGAAAACCAATTAATGTACAACAATTAAAAAGGGGCAGTTTCCTAGGCATTGCTTCTCAGGCACAATACCTCTTGAGATAGAGCCCATTTCTGGGCTTGGACAACATATTTCCCTCATGATATTTGAGTTTGTAATCACCCTTAATTCCTTACAATGTAAGGCTCGTGCCACATCGGATTGAACTTTCCTACCCCTAGAGAATATTTGTCTTGGTCATAAACCAAAACAAGATCAACTTTGGCGAAGAACTAAGGGTGGAAAAACTTGCCGTAATAAACTTTGATATGTTTTTTATGCACCTCATTCAATGTGGTGTCATCTTGAAATTACTCATCAAGATGCTTAAGATGAATAAGGCATTCCTCTAAATCAAAAGTGTTTGGAAGGATATCAACAACTATATTTAACAAGGGGATTTCACATTCGATTGGGAAGACTGCCTACACCCCATGAATGAGTTGGAAAGGAAAAAACCCTTTGGAAGTCTTCACTAAGGTTCAAGACACCCATAACACTGGATGAAGCATCAATTTCCATTTTGATTTTCTTGTGTTAACCATTCACTAGAGGATGAATTTGAGAGACTTATTAACAACCTCCACTTGACCATTTGATTGAGGGTAGTAAGGATACACATTCTCATGTTTAAATCCCAACTTTAAGGCCAAATCCAACATCATTTTGTTTTTAAAATGACTACCATAGTCAATGACAATCTCTCTCAAGACTTTGAACCTAGTATTTACTTTATTGAATATGAAAAGCGTTGTTGTCTAACCATTATTGGAAAACATGGGTATGAATTATTCCCACTTCATGAAGTATTCAACTGCCACAATGATAGACTTATGCCCCCTAGCCGAAGTTGGGTGAAATGTCATAAAATCCATCCCCCACTTAGTGAAGGGTTCAACAGTGATGACTAATAACAACGGAGCTAGATGCACATGCATTTTCCTAGTAAAAAATTGACAGGGATGACACTTTTTGACCTCCTTGATACAATATTTGAAAATAGAGGGCCAAAAATATCCGGTGTGCAGGATTTTTTGGGTTGTCAGCAACCCAAACAAATGACCGCCAAAAGCTACATTGTGACAGACATTAAACATAGTTTATTCTTAATAATGAGTCAAACAATGATGAAGGATTGAATCCACCCATTGATGATACAAAGTGTCATCGATAATAAGGTAATTCTTTGCTAGGTGGAGAATACATTGTAACCTATCTCACGAGTAGTTCGAAGAGAACTTCAAATTATGGATATACACAAGTATATACCCATACCATGGTTCACTAGAAGAAATAAGGAAAATATGCTCGTCAGGAAATGAGTCAATCATAATAGCATCCTTATCTTCCCTAGAAAATTTTGACATCATCTCAGTACAAACTAATGAATCCGATAATAATGACATCTCTCAAAAATAAGGTGAATATCAGTTGGATGATCTACTCTATTACGAGAGTGAGTAGCCAGATCATCAAGATAGGCCTTGACGATGTGTTTAAGTTTGTGTAAAGTAAACAACATGTCCCACTGGAAAGTATCTCCAACATTCTTAAGACCAAAAGGAATTTTCCAATAGGTAAACATACCACAAGGATAGATAAATGTTGTCTTATGTTGGTCCTCAAGATGTATTTGGATCTTATTGTAGCATGAGAATCCATCCATAAATGAAAATTTTTCACTTCCAACACACTCATCGATAATGTGATATATGAACAGTGTGGGGAAGTTATCCTTTGGACAAGATTTGTTTAAATCTAAAAAATCCCCTCTCGAAAACTAAGTTTTGAGAGGAAGTAGAACCTATGGTGCATGTCCTCCTAGGGTCATTTTGGCCCAGTCATCGCTTCAAGGATAGCTTTATCATAAGGAAAAATGGTATCCAAGCAATAAAGAGAATGATAAGATTTCACAACCCACACATGCACAGTAAGATGATCTAACTCCTCTGTCACGGGAGGAGCAATATCAACATTTGTAGTGGTAATTTGTATGGTTTGGTAAGCAATATCTGTTGCAAACAAAGGCATGGCCATTCCCCACATTCTCAATTCCTTCCATTGAACCACAAATATATTTTAAAATCCACGGGTCCTCAAAGTATGCCATTCAAAAATAACACACTTGGGTTGCAGGAGTTGAAGAAATTGGTTGGTTAGAGCAAGTTGAAAAAAATTCAATATAAGAAATAGGTGTCGTGAAGTTAAAAGGTCCCATCAATGAAGGACACATTATGACACCTATGCTCTCAGTGGTCGTCTCAAAGTTACCTATTAATGGAACAACTAATCCCATTGACATAGTTGGGTCATTTCGAGTGTATGACATTTGATCGATCATGCCGATATTCCCTTCATGAGAGAAAAAACATCACTTGGAAAACTGAGGAAACAATAAGATCCAAGTGGAAATTAGTGGCCACCCACCCATTCCACTCGATCAAAACATGGGTTTCCACCTTGGTCGTTTTTCTACAGTTTTTCGAGTCATAAACTTCTGAGGAAGTTTTTAGGACCTAAACAACATTTTTTGGGCATGGAACAATCACACTATAGGCTTTAGCCAAAGTGTGATGAAAACATGTGTATTCCTCAGATATATCTTACCAATGAGTTATCGTATGCCCCAAACCAAGATCATATGCAAAAGTTATGCCCTTGGGAAGTTGACGTATCAACTACCCCCATCGGGCCCACAAACCTTTTAGCATTTCATCTTCCAGGATTAGGGTTTTAGATTTTCTTTATGTTAAAAAAGCCTTTGGAGCCTCATTGTAAACATCACCATATTCTTGCGAATGAGCATAGCCATCACATCTCTTCTCGGAGGTAAGTTGCCACTATTCTAGCGAGTTCATTCACTCTCTGTTTTTACAGTTTCTGTACATTTTTTTCATTAATAAAAAAATTGGATTATTGTATCTCTGTGTTTCTAGAAATATATTTTTGTATTTACATATTATATTTCTTCATTTCATTCTCAAAATAATTTGGATTATTGGTATGATATCAAACTACTCCTTTTCGTTTCTTAGTTCATGTCCCCAACAAGTTCAGGGTATAGAGAGTTGGGTCTCGAGCTAGTTTATCTTGAGGACAACTGCTCTCGTTAGCCCAATCAACATCCCATGGGTGAAGAAAATAGAGACAAGGGAGAATAAGATCCCATCAAGTTGTTTCTTGCGGAATCCCTATTGCAACAGAGGAACGAGATGTTGGAGAAATTTTCCCAAATCCTTCAATGATTACCAACAATAGTAGACGCGTCTTTGTCAAGTAGTCTCTTTGGAGACGCTACCCCATTCAAGGTATATGTTAATTTTTATATTCATGTATTTGAAGGTTAGATCGATGCAGATGCTTTGGAAAAGTGGTTAAATTTGTTATAAGGTTATTTCTTTGTTCACAATTTTTTTGATAGAGAAAATATCACCTTTGGATGCCTTAAGGATCTTCCCTATGTCAAAAATTGTTGGGAAAATTACTAGGAGAAAAATTCTACATAGGAGTCTGGAATATTTGGGGTCGAGCCCACTTGGGATTTTTTTATGGATGCGGTCAAGGAGAAATATTACCTTATGTGAAACTATGATGACCAATACATGAGATGGACCACACCACATCAAGAGAGGGGCCAAAAAGTGCCATATTTTACAAATAGCTTCCATACCTTTCGCACCAAGCTGGGTATCAAAGACTCCAAGCGACATTTAGTTCTAAAATACCACATGGCTCTACACATGTACATCTAAATTGAAATTGAATTTATATACATTTCATCACTAGGAGCCTCTTATCGATATTCTGTCAAAATCAAGTAGAAATTTAAGTAGCAGAACAAGCAGGAGTTTGGGTATGCAAATCCGCAACAAACAAAGTATGGTAAAAAAATACCTAACTCTTAGAACAACCAACCTCAAGACCACCATTCCAAGATGCAGGAAAAGAAGGGTAACGGGAAGACGAAAAAAGGACACTAGGAAGTGGTGTGACTTCCACAAAATCCCTTGGCACAACACTGATGAATGTTGCTAAAAACAGTCATTGGTGGCCGAGCTCAAAGAAATAGAGCTAATCCCTTCCTCAGACTTTGATTTAGAAAATAATAAAAGGAGATAGATCATTGATGTAGAACCCACTGCTATTGTTGCGACCACAAAAATACAAATAGAAGAACCAAAGGATAATGAGGAAGGGGAATGCCTCTTCCATTCACATATGTGGGTGAAGCGAACCCCGCTACATTTTATTGTTGATAGCAGAAGACATAAGAAACTCATCTCAGCAGAGGTCATCAATTATTTTGATTTTCTGACAACACCAAACCCACAACCATACAACATCAGATGGCTTTTCCATGGGCAAGATCTTCATGTTAGCCAACAATGTCACCTATAATATGGCATCAATCCATTCAAGGCTAAGGTATTGTGTGATGTTTCCCCACTGGAAGTCTGTGATGTTATGTTAGGCCAACCATATATGTGGAAGCCCCATGTTGTTTATGAGTATCCACCTTGTAGCGTCATTGTTACTTTGGGGGGTCCTCTCTATAAGATACCAGAGGTAGTCCCGAATACTTTCCTGAAAAAAAAATTCCACAAAGTAATCTCTCATAGCAAAAAGTTTATCCTCTTCACATTGTGGTCATAAGGTGAACATAAAGACACTACAACCATTTCAGCTTCAACCCAATACCTTTCTAGCTAGCAGAAGCAGATTGTAGAAGAGCACAAAAATATTGTTGCATCACCTATGGGGGTGCCTCCACACTGCCCAATCCAACAAAGTTACAACAAAGCCCTTCATACTCCTCATATCACATATTTACCGACAGATTCTGACCACACTTGGGCACATCATGTAGATATATCAATTGAATGGATCCAACCCCTCCAACTATAGGTTCATAATATCCTTCACCAAACTAAGCAGGAGAGCTTCTTCAACAAGGAAAGTATCTCACCAAGGTTTAGATTAAGAAAAATATTCCCTGGGAACTAGACTCAATGGAGAAAATTTATTCCTAAGGAGGGAAGAATGATATGGGTGGAAATTGGTGGCCACCCATCTATTCCACTGGCTCAAAATAGGGGTTCCCACCTTGGTAGTTTTTCTACAGTTTTTCGAGTCCTAAACTCTCGGGGTCATTTTAAGGCCCTAAAGAACGTTTTTTTGGGTGTGGCATAGTCACAATATAGGATTTAGCCAAAGTTTTATGGAAACATGTGTAGTCCTCAGATATACCTTTCCAACGAGCTATCATGTGCCCCAAACGAATATCACATGCAAAAGTTATGCCATTGGGAAGTTGATGTATCAACTACCCCCATCAGGGCCCACAAACCTTTTAGCATTTCATCTTTCGGGGTTAGGTTTTGGATTTTATTTATGTTAAAAATTACATTGGAGCCTTAGTATAAACATCATCATCATCTTCTTTTGAATGAGCATATCCATCACATCTCTTCTCAAAGATAAGCTGCCACCATTCTAGTGAATTCATTCACTCTATAATTTTACAGTTTCTGTACATTTTTGTCATTAATAAAAATTGTGCATTACTGTATCTCTATGTTTCTAGAAATATTTATATGTATTTAATTATTATATTTTCACCTTCGTTTCATTCTCAAAATAATTTGGATCACAATAGTTGTTATAGCATATGTCCAGTTATGCCCTAGCAAAAGGTTGCAATTGAGTGAAGTGTCGACTACTTCCACTTCTATATAAATAGTGTTACCCCCTAACTAGACAGGAAAGGAGGAAATAATCCCACGTGGCTTAAAATATCATCCATTGAACATAATTAATAAAATTGGATACGGGGCAAGCTTAAGTGATCCAATGGCTATCCAACATGACAAATACATGACACAAGTCAAAGTTCCCTCATCTACAACCATTCTAAAGATAGTTTTTTTTTTGTACACTACTTGTATCTGGAACATGACATGATAAGGAAGGTGAGGCTTGGCATTAGAAGTGTCAAACATGATAACATAAGAACTGGAGGAATCAACAGCCCCTATTGCTGACATCAATGCACTCCATTAAACATGTAAACTTTGGAGTACTTCTAAATATGACATAGCACATGATGCATGGGATAAATATTCTACAATCAAGTATTTTTGGGTAGCCCAGGAATTTGAGTTGTGTTATGATCATTTATACACACCCTTAGGTATGTGTGGAATTGCATCTCCTAAAGGTTTCTCTATATGTAGAGTATTTTGTAGTTCAGGGGATTCATTTACCTTCGAAGTAGACTCAAGGTTATCGTAGCTACAAACCCTAGTCAACAAGTGAATATTCGATCTCATCATGTAAAATTTCAATGAATTAATATCATGAAAGGGTACCCCTTGTGGCTTTCCTATGTTACTTGAAGTGCCTAAAGTCATGTGTTGTCCTTGAGGGAAAGGGTTGGTTAACAAAACAAGTCATTTTTGCGCCAACAAATGCTAGGCCTCTTCAAGTTTGGGGCATTGGTGCATTAGATGATCCTCTTTTCATAGCCTACAAGGAAATTTAAATTTCTTCTTTTCCTTCTTAGCCCCACCAACATTGTTTCCATGTTTATTCACGTTATTATTATTCCCACCTCCCTTCTTACCCTTGTTTTTCTTCTTTCCTGTGGGTTGTTGGCTACCCTTTGGACTAGTCATCTGCACAACATGTACATCGAATGTTTGGGGAGGGAGAAAGGTTGAATTATGAGATTGACCATCCATAGCTGGATGAATAGTCATCTATTTCATCTGGTGTGCAACCAGATNGCGATAACATTACTGACAGAACCAACAACACCATCAACATGTGATCTGTGCTTACGTCATTGAGGATCAATAGTCAATTTCGACACATTAGGAAATATTTCATATAAGACCCCACACCGAGAATATATCAAGTCTAACTATTGGGCCCTGAAAATAACTTTCTCTTGAGATGTCACTCCTGAGAGAGAGAAGTCTTTGGAGATATAAGGAAAAAAATACTTTAACATCCATTCCAAAAGGAACACAGGAGGAATATGAGCCTTTATCATCCTCTTCCTTCTTCACCATTCTTTAATGTGGTAGGATATATGGGTAGCGTTATCTTACCTAAAAGTAGACAAGAGATCGGTGTCGACATCATACTAGATATGAAGTTGGAATTGGTTAAGGGAAATTGTCACTAAATCATGAAATCGCAAAAGGATGGTCCCTGAAGTTTGATATACTATTTCACAGAAACTCCAATAAAAGTGGGTTGAAACAGTCTCAATCTGATGGAGTCATTCATCGACGAGTTTGATGAAAACTATAAGTGGAATGTCTTCACATGATCACATAGATCCTCATTCGCTTTCCCTTTGATAGAATGCATCGAAATGGAGATCAACATGGAATGATTTTCATTAATATGACACACATATAAACACATGATCACAACCTTTGGATTCATCTTCCAAGAGGTCTATTGGAATATCGATGACGATTTTTATCACTTGTATTTTCATATCCCTTCTCAAGTGAGGAATACCATAACCCTAACAAATGGGGTTTCAAACATCCCCCTCCTTAATCTAAAGGGGTGTATGTGATTCCAAGTAGAGAGCTGAAATATGAAAGTGGACAATATGGTTGAATATGCTCTCTGAATTGGTGGTTTTGGGATGACCACAAACCAAATGGCTAGCAGAAGTTGATGTCTTCTACTGAATGGAGGTGGTAGTTTAAGGAAGACCAAAAACCATAGAACTTGGCTCTAAGGATCATTGGTTTCCAAAACATTTCATAATATAGCTAGAATTTGATGTCTTCTGCTAATTAGAAGTGCTCCCAAATGGAGGTTTAAAGATGACCACAATTTATTTTCTAGTAGAAGATGAAAGTCTTCTACTAAATTGTGGTTTAAGGAATACCACAAACCAAATCATGTTGATGGTTCTGATGTTGGATTGCTTGTTATTTCTCGATTGATAGGACTTTGAAACTAGAATCTTGACTGCCAATCACTAACATTATCCCCCATGTCAGGTACAAGGTGAGAAGATGAAAATATTTCTACTGCAAGATGTGTTAATACTAGACAATGAATTGCTCGATATGACCAATATATCTTCTTGATTGTTGATGACCATTGCCAAGAAGTGATCCACCCATAGTATTTCTTTACTCTTGCATTTTTATTTCATTTGGAACATTTTTTCGACAATTCTGACAAGGATGAAGATCAAAACACTGATCTTCCATGTGTCCAACTTGATGAAAATGTTGGCATTTAGGAATCTTCTCTTGAACTATAGCAAGTGAATATGAACTTTCTTGATGAAATCCATCACTTTGAAACTGGATTGGTTTGGTATAATCTAAAATATGAAAGGTAAATTCCTTTTCATATCTGATACATGTTTTTTTCTTGTCGTATCTGATTTATTTCTAAGATATGATGATTTTCTTGGAAAGAGAAAGTTGAACTTGTTTATGCACAACTTCATCTTCATCTACACTTGTATCTGAAATTGGATCACTGAGTTTCTCCTGCACTGGTTGTTGGTCTGAATTATCATCATCATCATCGAAAACATTGTTGTTCTGAACAAGGACTATTTCAAAATGTTGAGGATTCTTTCATGCAAGTTGATCATGAAGAAGTTGAATCTGAGTTTGAAACAATTCTACTTTGGCTTGTGAAACTTACAAACAAGTTATAATAGATTGAATAGTTGCTTTGTTAGTTGTGAACATATTGTTGATAGTAGAGAGTATTAGAGTATTCAATAACTCTAATAGTTCATCAATTTGAGCCATTTAAATATTGACTTAGACCTCAAAGGGTTTCTTGAAACTCCATATTGTTGATAGTAGAGAGTATTAGAGTATTCAATAACTCTAATAGTTCATCAATTTGAGCCATTTAAATATTGACCTAGACCTCAAAGGGTTTCTTGCAACTCCAGCCTTTAACAATAAAACTCTACAATGCAAACTCAACAAATGAAGGGTGTCAACTTCTACTGAAAATGCACTTCTTTACAATGTAATTCAACTTGAAAAAAGACACAGGTTCACATGGAAATGCAAGAAGCAGAGCACAATGTTGAATACTTCAACAATTTTCTTTAGTTATGTAATCTTTGTTTAGGGTTCCATTGATGCTTTTCTATTGGTAATGGTGAGGTGAATGGATAACTATTTAAATGGAAGCTTCATTCTTTCCAAAACCCTTGGTTCAAAGATTTTGTTGTATGAACAAAAAAAAACCTCGTAGGGTTTCTACAATAGAGTAGACAAAATAGAATATGAACTATTGATAACTTCCCATTAGTTAAAATGTGCTATTGGAAAATCAACCCGTAAAATAAACTTCCAACAACCACATCAAATTGACTACCTATCGAACAATGTTTCCCAACATCAAATGATTTCATAAACGAATGAGCTTGTTATCATGTGTTTGTTAGATATAATATTTTTTTTTTACCATATATCAAAGTGTTTAAACTAACATGCATAGTAACTAAGCATAGAGATTCAGGAAAGTGGGTTTTAACAACATTGAAAACAATGCTTCTCAACACGTTGAAATCAATAGAAAAAAATATTGTAGGGAGAATATGAATCCTTGTCAAAATACTCAGTGGGGTTCAAATTGGAAGGAATTGTATGCACCATAGATGGAACCATGAAGAATGAACTACCTAACTGTTGCATGCAACTCACAGGCAAGTGGAACACCAAAATAGAAGAAGAGCTAGTGGTTATGAAATTCCATGCCAACCTCTTGAGACCAATCCAAGATTAAGTTGTAGGTTTCATAAGTTTCAATGCAACATAATGTAAATGGGGCTTGCAAGTGTCTACAAGTGGCTTGTGGGAAAAAAATCAATGACATGGTTTTGGGTGCCCTTGGTTAAGACTCAATTCCCAAAATAGGTTGCAAGCTTTAATCAATGAATTTATACAATTGTCGGGAAGCTTAAAGTTGTCTAGGAAGCCTCTAAACTGGTGATTTCCATGGATGGAGAGGTGATGGAAGAAAATTGACTCCAAGGCAAGTGATCGAGAAAGTGACCCTTCCCCTGACGATGGTGAATTCTTACTAATGACTAGCGATGAATATCGAGAATCCAATGAGAAGTTGCAAAGAATTGTTATAGATGAGGATGAGCCTGTAATGAGAATCACATGCGATGCTACATTGAACTCCTTAATAGTTTCATTCCACTGATCCGAAGAAATTTCTCAAGTTTATGAAGATCCATTGACTACTTCAAATTCCTAAGAACTTATACTATAACGAGCATGCAAGAAAATTAGGAAGGTTTTCTAACACAATATCTCGACACTCTGATAATGAATATGAGGAGAATCCAAAGAGAATGAAGAGAGAATACTATGGTTTCATGCAAAGAGAGGATTTCTTAGTGAGAGAGTGAGAAAAAACTAAATGAATGGACACAAATCTGAGCAGTCTCGTGGTGGGAGAGATGCCTTAACAATTGCGCAAGGATGGGAAACTAATGCACATGACCGAGGGGACAAACTAGAAAATGAATAACCATAGAGACATTCCTACAAAGGGACATTTCTGCACATGGGAGAAAAGGAAACGCCAAGAAAAGCGAACCATGGAGTTTACCCGCTCCAATGCTATGGACAACTACCATAGGCCCTACGAACTATAGATATCTAATACCACTGATAGATGTTGATACTGAGAGGGGGGTGAATCAGTATCAAGTACAATTTAAAACCTTTTTCAACTTATACTTAAACCATTCAACTACATCTAATGAGCAATGAACAATAGTATAAGAGTTACACCAATACACCACAATACACCATGCACAATATATGAGAAATAATCAATAGTTATTGTTTAAGGGAAGTAATGATTTCCAAAGGTAGCTACAGCTTCCAAATATAAAGGGAGGGATAAACCTCCAAGAGGAAAATAAAATCCTCCAATATCAAGAGAGATTTGAACTCTCCATACTTTCCCCTTCCTTCCACCCAAGAATATATGAAAGATAATAAAACTTTACATTAAATCATCACCATCAACCAATCATCACATAGAACCTGATAATGCTTCTTGAGACTTCTTCAATTTCTGCAATTCTTCAATTCTTGGAGTACTCTGATCCTGTAGATAATATTATTCAATGTATTCTCTGAAACTCCTCCAATTTTCACTCCTTGAATCCTCCCCAAAAAGAGATTATAGAAATAATGGTAGACTTTATTCAATTTTGGTCTATTCAGAAGACCCAACTTGTACAGCGTGCCCCACACTCAATATTTAACATCCAATTCTGAAACTCACACATAAGAAACTAAAGTCTGTAATATTTCCAATGGAAGTGGTCCCACTTCATTTGGATTCTTTATGAATAAGTTATGACTGTTTTACCCGGAACACCTATTTATTGACTAGCTTCAGGACTGGTCACAAACCCTATCTTCCACAGAGTGTATCTCCATAATTATAGCGAATCAAGAGCTGAACTTTTTACTAGAGGTACCTTGATATATATTCTCAATACCATAGTGATTTTGTCATTTGAATATTTCTAGAAAAAATTTTATAGAAAAAATGGTAAGATGACCTGAAAATAACATACCTTAGAACACATCACCAAAAGACTTCATCCTCCCTTGAAATTCGGCCTTCTTTTA
>JASDQU010025853.1:21045-34107 GCA_032191745.1 Picea mariana | reverse complement strand
ATTCTTATTATTATTTTGTTATTGGATTAAATCCCCATTGTGGATTAATCATGTCATTATTATTATTGGATTAAATCCCCATTGAGGATTAATCATGTCATTATTATTATTATTGTTATTGGATTAATCCCCATTGAGGATTAATCATGTCGATAATTGTATAAGGACCAAATCCCCTTTTGCGGATTGGTCATCAGACAATTACAAAGTGTTGAATAAGAAGTCGGCCCTAGCAGTTATAATGGGAGAACCAGAATTAATGAAAGGTGGGTTTACCCACCCAGAGTGAGAGGTCGGCCTTGCCAGATGGTGACTCTTCACACATGCCAGGTTGATATAAATAAGAGGCTAGCACCTCACTTCTTACACACAACTCACTTGCTCATTCTCTTATGAGGCAAGCTGCAATTACAAGTTGGAGAGAGGAGAAGAAGGGTGGTGCATCTCTTGGGGAGGACTTTTTGTATTGGTTTGAGTTTTCTCTTGAACATTGTATAAGCCATTTATGATAAGGAAGTTTTTGCTGGGTTTTCTTCCCNAGGGTTTCCCAGGATAAATGTTGTGTCTCTTGTGAATGTGTATTTCTCAGTGATCTTGTTCTTATTATGCTCTTATCTTATGAAATGCAAAGAACTATAATAATGGCATAAAACATTAACAAACCCTTCTCATGCCAGGTAAAAGTCCTGACAGGTATCGGGATATCGGCAATCAGGATATCGGAGTTCTTGAGGTCGAGAAGGTTGGGACATTTCAAATCCTGAAGCAGCGAAAGAATCGTAGCCATTAATTTGAGGAAGGACCTATGTTGAGTGATCATCCATTTCGAAGATCCAGGCACCGAGATTCGTGGAGGCGAGATTTCCGAAACAAGTGTCAGAATATCAGGACTTCAACAATCGGGATATCAGAAGTCTCGAGGGCAGGAGATCGGGAATATCCATAGTAAAAGTCCCAGGAATGATCTGAGTCGTGCGCTTGTGGAGACACGTGGTGGAGATCGAGCGACCCATCGGTATATCAACTACCAGGGTTTTGAGTGGACAGAGGATTTATGTCATCAGAGCATCGAAAAATATGAAATCATGAGATCGGATTTGGACCTTCCATCTTGAGGAGACACGTGGCGGAGATCCAGATTATCAGGGAAAGTCCCGATAGAAAAGTCATATCGGTGCATCAGGGTTTGGCATTTCGCGAATCCTGGGGACAAAAATTCTGGAGCATCAGAAGTCACGAAATTGTGAGAGGTGATCAGGATCGTCCATCTTGAAGGGACGCGTGGAAGCGAGCAAAGCCTTTGGGAAAGGTTCTGATAGGAGAGCCACATCGAGAAATCAGAATTCGGCGGATCGCGGATCCTGAGGACAAGTGCATTTCAGCACTTGAAAGTCCAAAACCCCGATATGAGGTAAGGATGCGGTCTTATGAGTTAGTGGTCATATGGGCCAAGAGTCTAGCCAGGAGGGTTAACGCGTAAAGGGTCGTATTGGTGAATCGACTCATCGGAGATCAGGAGATCGCGGGGACAAAGGTTCGTGACAACGGGAATCGTGAAACCCTGAATCCCAACAAGGAGTATAACTGTGGTCATATAAGAGTTGGTCATATGGACTAGGGTATAGCCAGAGGGGCTAAGTCCAAAAGGAGCGCATCGGTAAATCGAAGTTCAGGAGTTCGAGAGGATAGGAACTCTTGAAAACGAGAATCGCGAAACTTCAAAACCCGAGATTAAGTCAGGAAAACTCACGGTAGAGTGCAGAAGACCGTGAAGGAAAAGAGAAGGACCTGTGGATTGGGTTTTCATCGGAGATTCTAGAAGGGAATCAAAAGAGCCGCTTCGGCTCATGAAATGATTGATCGATCCTATGAGAAGGAGCGCGAGGTGGCGGAGCTCGTGAAAGTCTTCCTACATCACCACACATGCCCTTGTTGGTCACTAGAGCGACTAAATGGTGCTCAGTTTCTAGAGTGACCAAGATTCGTCGTTAAAATGACCAACATTTGGACCTCGAAAAAAAAGGTATATTTAGTACAAAAAATGCAAAAAAAATACGACGAAATTCTAAACCGTCGTAATATTTTGTCATAATTTGTGCCCAATGTAGTAGTGACACCATGTACTAACTAAAAATGGGAGAAACCAGTGGAAGTCTTTGTTGTAGTTCATTATGCCCAAAGTTAAAGGTAAAGCACCACATGCCAGTAAGATTTACTCTAGTTGACCGTCTTCTACAAAATGGTTTTGAGATATTTATTCACAACGTCTACCTATCCATTTTCCTAGGGATAAAAAGGTGAATAATGACCATGTGTAAACCCCATTTGTTATGCTAAATATGACATCATCTCATTCTGGAAGTGACTTCCATGATCAATTAAAATATCTTTTGGGATTTTGAACTGGGCTATAATCTGATTGAACACAAAGAATTATGCATTCTTACCATCGCATTTAATGGTAGCCATGGCCTCTGCCCATTTAGTAAAATAATCCACGACCATGATAAAATGTGGTACCCCTAGATGAAGCTAGGTTGCAGTCCATGAAATCCACCCCCCACTTAGTGAAGGGGCCGACAATGGGTGAAGAGGCGCTAGGTGCGATCACATTTTCCCAGTGAACACCTGGAAAGGGTGACACTTATTTATCACTTCAATGCAATATTCAAAAATTGATGGCCAAAAATAACCAACTCGTAATATGTTTTGGGCTGTCACAAGCCCAAATAAATGAGCACCACACGCCCCATTGTGACAGTCATTAAGAACAACTACAACTTCCTTCTAAGTCAAACAACGATGTAAAATATTATCCACCCATCAACGATACAAAGTGTTTTCGATAATAGGGTAGTTCTTAGCTTGATGACATATACGTCGTCGATAGTCTCTCAACAGATGTTAGGGTATATTCAAGGTTTGAAGGTAGATAAAAATATATCTGTACCAGGGGTACAAAGATGAGATAAGAAATATTTTATCATCCAAAAATGAATCATCATGGAAAATTTCCTTATCTAGTATAGGGAAGTCTGACATCAAGTCGGAAAAAACTAGTGATTTCTTGGATTTCGCTGAAGAAAAATCGAGATAAAATTCTTGCAAAATAATAATCCATTTATTGTATTTACCGCCTACAATACACCTGGTAAGGGCATATTGAAGTGGATTGATATCCACAACCACGATAGTTTTATAAAGTAATATATAATGTGGTAAGCTCTTAACCACATGCATGGCAGCCAAGGCCAACTTCTCTATGTGAGAGTATTTGAGTTCAGGACCAACTAGATTTCAACTAAAGTGATAGAGAATGTGCTCATGGATCTCATAGTCCTCCTAGACAGGTACCATACCAACGATCCCTTAGGACGTGGTGATAAAAATAAAAAAGTTGGTACTGTAGTCTAGGGGCTTTAGTAGAGGCATCGATATCAAATATTTCTTAAGAGCATCAAAGGATTCCTACGCTCACTCATCCCATATGAATGGAGTGTCCTTCTTCAAAATACACATGAAACATTTAGTTATATTGGCATAGTTCACTATGAAACGACACAGGAAGTTATCCTTCCCCTGTAAACCTTGAAGTTGTCTAATGTTGCGTGGTGGAGGAAATAGAAGTATTTCCTCAACCTTCATAAGATACAACATGATCCCATGCTAAACAACTATGATCCTAAAAGACGACCAGAATTGATGCAAAAGATGCATTTGTGAGGGTCCAACTAAATGCGATAATAAAAAAATCTCAAATACGAATCGAAGATGAGTTGAGTGATCTACCCTCTTGTGAGAGTGAGCAACGACATCGTCTAGGTAAGCTTCGACGATATGTTGAAGATCGTGAAATACAGAGGTCATGGAACATTGGAAGCTTGCTCCAACATTTTTAAGACCGAAATTGATTTTTTGGTACACAAAGGTACCCCAAGGAAAAATAAATGTGGCCTTGTGTTGATCCTCGAGTTTGATATGAATTTGATTATATCCTGAAATCTATCCATAAAGAAAAATAATTCACTTCCCACACACTTGTCAATAATTTTGTCAATCAAAGGAGTGGGGAAGGTATATTTAGGATAGTATTTGTTCATATCTCTAAAATCCATACATATGCGGAAAATTTCTTGTTTTTTATCTATAGGAATGTGGTTGGACACCCATTCGGTCAAGGGAACTAAGTAGATGAAACTAGCATTGAGTAGTTTCTCTACTTCTTCCTTAATAGTAGGGGCCTTCCTAGGATTAACAACTCTAAGACGTTGTCGAACAAGTTTATCATTCATACAAGTTTTAATCTCATGCTCAACAATGTTGGGGTCGATCCTTGTAACTCTTTATATGACCAAGTGAATACATCTCAAAATTCTTTGAAGAGATCAATGTAGATTTGAATTTCTTTAGGAGAACAATATGCATCGATATATATATTCTCAATTTTACTAGGGGTATTAGAGATGTCAATCATGACGATAGGAGAAATATTCACCATGTTTCCCTCAACATAAATACCATGCATATCTAACAGAACCACAACAAGACCAACCATCTCACTCAAGCTAGATCTAAAGTCATCATGTTCAATCCTAACAAGCTCCGAGAGAAGATAGGATCGATGATGCATATCATCCCAAGGCCTATCAAGACCATACATGGGATCTAATATGTCTTCATCCAAAGGTAAGGTATTATCGTGGAAATAACATGAACAATATGATTGAGCGACCCTATGGGCTCTAAAATGAGATTTTTCTCTTCCATCCGTGAGGAGGAAGGATCTGGGTCAACAATAGTGTCTAGAATATCCTAATAAACAACTTTTGATGATGACAATGGAATTGCCATCCCAATTTGCAATTGACCTTCATACGACATAGTCAGGAAAGGTAGGGTCCAAGGATCATTGAAATACGAAGTTCGCAAAGGAAAATAACTCATCGACAATGAATAGTCACTAGAAATGGCATTAATATGTCCAAACGGTGCCGTGAAATAAAAAATACCCATCAAGGAGGAATACATCCTGACACAAATATCTCAGTTTCCTGCTAAGAATTATCAATAATAGGAACCATATTCCCCGAAGATACGAGAAGAAAATTGGTCAATTTTCATGATCTTCCCTTCATGAGAGAAGCATAAAATGTAGAAAACCAAACACACGATAGATTTCATGGAATAAGACCAATTACACCCTAATAAAAGGTTGTAGTTGAGGGTGCATCAACCACCTCAACCTCGATCTCCATAGTCTTTCCTCCCAATTGGAACAGGAATGCAGGAAGGATACCATGGGGTCAGAAAGAATTCCCATTGAGTGCGGTTAACATTGTCATGGATTGAGACAGTGGTAGAGAGCCAATGGATTTCCAACAAGCTAGAGACATCACGGATGTTGAAGCACCTTCATAAACTATAGTACTCTTGATGGTAATATTCTTGTACTACACATGGATTTGAAAGGCCACCTGGTAAGGTAAGTGAGGCTTCACATCCATAACATCAAACTTGATAACATTTGAACCACTCAGTTCTAGAGATCCTAATACAGATAGAAAAGTTTTCCTCTATGAGGGACAAGTCTGTAACACATCCAAAGCCAACATCGTGCATGGGGTTTGGCCGAAATCTTCGACAATCGAATAATTTTGGGTGGCTCTAGCATTAGGATTACGGGCATAACACTTAATTACTCCTTTTGGAATACGATGCAAAGGTTCTGACTTTTCGATCTGCAAAGATGCTTCCAAGGGATGAGGAGACTTTGGACTTAAAATAGTTTGTGAACAATTGTAATTGCGATATCGAGTGGCTACATCAATCTGAGACTTGACCATATTGACGCATAGATGGCCACCTTCATCTACCAGTAGTTTTTTATGCCCACTTGATGCATTTGCGATGTTAGAGGTCCTAGAGGTCATATTTCGATTATGCATAAACATGTTGGTCAACATATCAGGTTCTGTTATGCGATGAGCCTCAAGGCTTCCTAAATTTTGGTGCATAGGTGAGTAAGGTGATCATATTTACAAAGTTTACACTGAAAATTTACCTTCCTATTCTCTTTATTTCCTTCATCAACATTATCATTTGAATTATCATTATTATTATTGTCCTTGGCTTTATTATTCTTATTATTCTTCCCACCCTTACAATTATTAACTTGTCCTTCCCTTTTTTTCCCTTCGGGTTGCTGGCTACCGTCTGGGTTCAATGACGACTGAAAATAATGTACATCCACTGACTAGGTGGTGGAT
Organism: Picea mariana; assembly: GCA_032191745.1. Lineage (NCBI taxonomy): Eukaryota > Viridiplantae > Streptophyta > Pinopsida > Pinales > Pinaceae > Picea > Picea mariana. The sequence goes on along the minus strand of JASDQU010025853.1, from coordinate 27,841 downwards.
GACAAATCTGAATCTTGTCCTACTACATGATGTCTTAGATAAAAGTCTTTCAACTGGCTCATAACCAACTCTGTAATCTTGGCACTTGCAGAACCTACAATGTAAATGACAAGAGGTCTAGGATTTCATCTAGGATCATAGTTTAAACATGGTGCATCAGGGAGAATTTCATAAAGCATCCCATATTGAGCATATATGAGGTCTAATTACTAGGATTTGAAGATGGCTTCTTCCTTAGAGGTCACTCTAGATGTAGAAACATCCTTTGAAATATAAGGAAACAAAGAGTTGAGAAACCATTCCAACAAAAACTCTAGAGGAATGTAGACCTTAATCAAGATCTTCGGTCTATGCCACTCTTGGATATGATCATAGATATGGGTGGATTTATCATGAAACAAATTCGACAAGTGTTCTAGGTCGGCATCGTAATGAACCGATAACTGGAAGTGGTTGAGAAAAATGAGCCCCATCTGGTTGAAAGTTTTGTAAGTTCCCTCGGGTAGGTCAATGTACCACTTCGAAATGACCCCATGAGGGTGCATTGAGATATCCTCAAATGAATATAATCGTCATTAAGGGATTTATATGAGCACTAAAGGTGGAAATTAGTCACATGGTCACCTCGGTCCTCACCATTCTTGCCTTCAAATTTTGGAATGTATGAAGGAATGTTAGTGGGGACAAGGGGCCATGAAAGATCATGACATATAGGGTCATTCATTAACTTTGATAGGTATGTCACATTTAGCATGTCCATAAAAGGGATTTGGGGTTGCGACATATAAGTCCATGCTTTCGGGAAAGATTGGGGTTGAGGGATTGCAGACCATCCAGGGTTCTGGTATATACCATGGCCTTGTCTGGTAGGGTATTATCCTCCTCCTAAATGACTCATGAAGAGTTGTAAGGGCACCATACCCACGGAAACACAATGATAAGGATTATATATGTTTCTCCCAGATGAAGGAGCTCTGTGCTGGGGGTTTCCCATACTATGAAATTGACTCCCTCTGGATGGAACATCAATGGATAGAGGGGTAGTTGCCATAATAAAAGCGTATGTTGGAATCAACATGGAGGAAGAGGGAATGATGGATGGAATATACGAAGTAAACTAACCACCCATTGGATCACTCCATCACCGAGCACCAAATCTAGGATTAGGCTCGGAGGAAAGAGGATTCCAACCTCCAACCATAGGAATTGCTTGGGGAATATGACTTCCACCAAATGATAAAGGAACATAAGGAGGTGTCATTCCCCCAGACTCAAAACTAGGATTCGTATTAGTTGTGGAAACATAGGATGAGAAGTGCAACATCATGTTTTGAATACCAAAAGAGAAAGGATTAGAGGCTGAAGGTATTTATTGAGAATCGTGATGTGCAATATTGTATGGAAATATAAAAGGATTTTTCCCCATAGGCTAAGAAGAGCTCATGTGTTGGGAAACAAAAGGACCTATGACATCACCAATGATAATGGATTTAAGGGGATCCCACTAATAATTGAGCATATGGGGGTCTAAGGACTTGAGAATTTTGCATTTGACTCAGTACTCATGGTAGGATGATCACGAGCTTAGGAGGTGGAGATATATGTACCACTCTTATTAAATCTATGCCTTTGGGAGGCGACTTCGGTAAGGGATCAAGAAACAGTGGTAATTTCAAAAGACAAAGAGACTGGTGAGGAGGCTAGTCTCACTCCACGTTGACTAAAAAATCAAGATATAATACAAAATCCTAACTCCAACTAATAATTAGAGAGCACACCAAAATAAAGAAAAAGGAAAATGCACACAAACATGATATAATGGCTGAAAAGGGGCTTCCCAAACTAAAGTAGGTATTCCTCGCCCAATCACTTATAAGGACCCTTGTAGGCTTAACAACGTAGTCGGTGAGATCCCCTCAGAGAGGTAATCCTCCATAAAGGTTTTGTGTTGTCTAATCCCTATCTGACTCATGGTACCTACATAATAAGCCCTGCAAGCAACCTATGTGGCTACCTATGTCAAGAAACTAAAGTCACCACCGTATAAGTAGGGTAGCAAAGCCTGAAATCTCAAAAGAATCACCTCGTACAGAGGTAAAGGTACTATCAATACCCCTAAATAAGAATAGAATCATATAAATATCTTTGAATCTAGGATGGTATTATGACTCAACATATAAAAAGAAGAAAATATAAAAACACTGCTAAGTACTAGTCTTGAATTTCAAAGAGATTGTATTCTTCTAAATGCAATTTTCAGAATGCAATCTCTATAATTTCAGTGCAGTGCAATCTTTTCAAATGTGTCAAAATCAATGCAAAGTAATCAAAAGTGAAAATTCCATAAGTACAATGCGAATAAACAAATCTTTTTGTATTTTTGATATAATGAAAAGAAAATACAAGGACTGGTTAACAACCTCATAGGTAGGAACTACTTCAAGAAAAAAGATACATGCCAACAGGATACCAAGAAGCAACTACTCAGACCAATATGCAAGGACAACAAATGAGAAAAATGACAAGAAAGCAATTTTCCCAAAAATGCAACAATCAAAAGACTTCCTATCACTCTGTGGGAACTTAACAATCATAATAGAAACCCAAGAAGACTCAACAAACAATAAAACTTACCCAACAAACACCAAACTCAACCAACAAGACTTAAGAGATTACGTATGCCACTTTTCAAGGAACCGACATGTATATACACTCCCTAAACACAGAAAGCTCGCGTATGTACGTGACTGTCAAGGGAAAAACTATGTATACCAAGAAAAACACTTCCAAAGCAAGGGTTAAGCCAAGAAACTTAGATGCAAGATAAAATATAAGATGTGAAGCAACAAGTGACAAGGAAACATAGAAAAAAAGAGAGAAAATCAAGGAGAAAAACACTCAATACCCCAAAAAGAAGATATCCCCAATGGAGTCTTCAATTTTGTTACGAGGGAAATATATCTATGGCTATTTGAAAACCAAAACATATGGAATGAAACCCAGAAATCAACTCTAATCTCAAGTATGATATATAAATGAAATGCTAACAAGACAAGGCTAGCAGCCTACCTTGTCCGTACGTTCAAACAAGACCACCATTGAGCATGAAACCCAAAGATTTATGCCTACAACTTGTCCTCAACAACCAAGATACACAAGCCTATGGTGATAATATATAATTTTAGCATATAAATTAGTATAATCCATTAACATACATGACAAATACATCCATGGAAAGTAATTCAAATATTTGCAAGATATCAATTTGATAAGAAAATAGTATTTCTATTAAAGTAATCAATAGAAGTACACAAGTGACAAACTTCTACAAAGACACATATCAAAACTATGAAACTAAGTCCCTCCAGTTGGGCCTCCACCACTTCAATCCTTCACAAAGGCAAGCTCATATGTAGGAGTCAATTAGGTTCTCCGTCACAAAATGGGAAGATCTTGGGGGATGAACACAAGAAGTTCATACTTTCAAGGAAAAAGGGATGCAAACTCAATATGAAGTGAAATTTCTCCAGAGTGTCTTTTCTCTCAATGTGTTGAATCCCCTCAAGGCTTGAATATGCCTCACTTTATAGCCTCGAAATGGAACTGAAGGGTCGATTCATAGAATTTCCTTTAAATGGAAGTTAAAGGATCATAGATCTTGTGACATGGCATAGAAACTCGACATAATTTTTAATTTTTGAGCACCAAACCCAATGTACGTGTGTTATAGTGGAGCAAACTGCGTATACACATGTTGTATAACTGATAGGGTGCATACATGTACAAAAATGTGTATTTCAACTCTAGAGTGGTAAAAAAGGGGACTTCAAGTCTGTAGAGGAATATGAAAGGCCATCAAAGAAAGATGCATGGAGTCAAGAAAAATTTATTGTAACAGGTGCTAGTGAGTAGCATCATTGATTTTAAGTCTTCCATTCTTCAATAAGGAAAAAATTCAAGGTTTGGAGGGATTCCACGGGGCAATATTATGTGCAGGATATTGTTCCAGGGTTGGATGAAAAATTAGTTCTAGGTGGCTCTTCGAGAAGTACCTTCCTTTGTAAGAGGGAGTGTTGATTTTTGTAGCATCATAAAGGTACTTCCACAGAGGTCTAAGTGTCTCAACATGTGGAAGTTATCCAAATCCTTCTACCTTGGTAGTTTACTTTATTTATAGGAATTATTAAAGTAAAGTGATTTTATTAATTGTTGAGTTTTATTTAATGAAATTCTAAGGTTATTATAATTATTGAATCAAATATTATCCATCGATCTCAAGTGAGGTGAGATTTAATCTCAACCCTCAATCACTTTGGAGATTATGGTTAGGTCATAACACAATATTATTAAAGAAAGCATAGGGTGAAGGAGGAAGACACTTCTATGATCATATCATAGAGAGACAACAACGAAATACTTTTTTCTTAGGGATATCTTAGATAGATAGATAAGGACTTCCATATATAGATTAGTACATGTCAGGGAGAAGAAATAACAAGGGAAACTGCAAGAGGATCTAGCATATTAGAGCCATAGTAGAAGAGAGAAGATGTGCACACTTCATAGGCCAGTCAGGGTATGTATGTATGTGGGATACAGTGCAAGAAAGTGCATATGTATGCAGGTGACATTGACAACAGACATGTAGATATCTAAAAATTGAAAGTACAGGGTCATACAACCATGGAGGAGTTGTTGGGGTTTGCAAGTGTTTTCTATAGTTTCTTGTATTTATCAGTGGCCCATTTTCACAGGTTTGGGAACCCTTGTAAGCTATGATATTATTTTAAATATAAGATGATTTAAAGGAAATAAAATCTTTGTGTATTATGAATGAGATTTGGTTTTTTGTGTTGCTTCCACTATTTATTTCAGTTAATTATTCCAGCAAGTGTATTTTTTTTTGTGAGGCGCAATTTGATTTACAACAAGGAAATCACTAGTAAAAAATTTCCCTAAGTGTCGAGATTAGAACATTAAGAGTGATCTAGAATTTCCTAAAGATTAATCATCTAATAATGTTGTATTATTTCCTTGGTGGTGGTGATCCTTAGTTTCATTCTTAGATTAATCCTAATGTTGTATTATTATCTTTCTACCATGGTTAGGTTTTTTCTAGGGAGTAGAACTTATTTTGCATGACCCAACACTTTGATGGAGCACACTTATTCATTGGCACACATGTTGAGGAAGATCACATATTTTATTGTTAGTTTACTTGACTAAAAGGGACATTATATGGGCCTCCCAATTGTAGCATGATGGGTCCCACTTTTGAGATATTTTGACCACATTTTTACTGTACAAATCTCTATTGACCATTATTATTATAATTATGTTTTTTTTGTGCATGTGATTGATTGTGGAATGAATTGGATGGTTGAGTGCATGTTGTGTACTAGTCTAGCTATGATTTTGATAATTATATGCATGTCTAAGGCTATACTAATCCATTCTTCAAGCAGGTCGAGGTTCAAGGAGGGCCTACTCCAACATTGGATGAGAAGAAAGGGGGATTGTGTCCCCTCATCAACCTCCAAAGGCTTGAATATCCTTCAATCGAACAAGGCACAAAATCCCATGTGATCCATTTGAGTTGTTAACTGAGAGAGGGTAATTTAGGAAGGGGTTTGACCCCTAGAACATAGATCCCTGATTCTAGGGAACCGAGAGGCATAATACCTTCAATCAAGGACCAATTGAAGAGTTGATTGATGCAATATTTTATTATAAATAAGAGTTAGGGGCTATCCCTGGATGTGTTAGTCATTTTTCTAAGCATTAGTAACTCTTAGAGAGCTTAAGAGTACAAACTCTTTTGAGATGTATTGTTGCTATGAACTAGTTTGTTGATGCAAAAAGTTTCCTTCCAAATTTCATGTCATTGGTAGTTTTTTCGGTTCCCTATAGAAGCATTTAGTAAGGCCCACTCAAGGTTAGTCTTGGGCACTGTGCCAAATGATTTTCTAAAGTCAACAAAGCAACACAAGAGATTTGTTTTATGATTTTGACACTCCTCCTCAATGATCCTAAGTGTGACAAGCTGGTTCATATTTGAATGATAACTCTTAAATCCAGGATGGCCTTTAGCTAATTTTCTCATGACTTTCTAGCCATGCATTGATCTTCTTTTTCAGAATAATTCCATATCACTTGGATAAATAAGGCTAATCATAAGATTCAGATAAATATTTATATATTAATAATTGATTTGGAAATTAAAGAATATAATAATTTATGTTATCTGTTTGATTGAAATGTAAGTTATATTCTACTTTTTTTCCACGAATGTCATGTCTATAACTTAAGAGAACATTATGGGAAGTTTCAAAATATAGACTTGATATCTAAATGTTGCTCCATACACTGACAATACGAAAACGCAACACATGAAAACCTAATCCTTATTGGAACTAGAAAGTCGGCTAGGCTCCTAGTTGGGTGGGAGGACTCCGTTGTTTCCCTTTGGTCAAGTGAAAGAAAAATGAATGCTTGGAATCATCTCCCCTACATTGCAAATGGTCATCTTCAACAAACTAGAGAAGGTATTTCACTTGGTATATTTTGCTATATTTTCTATTTAAATATTTTGATTGTAAAAAAAACTTTCTATTTATCTCATCCTCTTATTTGATTCATATATTTGGATTCAAATTCAAATTATTTAGCATTGGAAAAATTGTAAAAAAGTTATGAATATATTGTAGGTTATTCCATGTACATGAAAAAAAAAGAAATTTGTTTACACTAAATGCATATGTTTAATTTAGCAAATATTATTTCATATATATATATA
>JASDQU010025852.1:19627-29802 GCA_032191745.1 Picea mariana | reverse complement strand
TGTCTCCTTTCTTTTGCCTGTTGTCTGCAAGAAAAACTTTCTCTCTCATACCACTTGATGCAGACCCCCCTTCTCTCCTAAGAGCTGCGTGACCTCTCGGTCTAGGATTGATCAAGAAACTGAGTCTGATCGACTCTTTGGGTCTCTACTAGACCCCAAACCCACTTACACAGGTCCTTTCTCCAAATGCGCAGGTTGTATGAGACCCGCGGGTTCTCTTCTGAGCGTTGCTCAACTTCCACGCCAACTGGGCACTATCTCTTCTCTGGCTAAGCCCCTTCCTTCTTACGACCACGACTATGACCACTTGCCTAACTCAAAAGGCGTTTCACGATTTCGCATATCGAGTCTTTGCATGTGAGTCACCCCGACTCTCTCGACCTCCAAAATCCCGACAGGATCCTAGAGCATGCTAGCCCCTCTATTCTCCTTCAATGATGTGACCCTTTGCTATGATCGTGGGTCAATATTTCGAGCACTTCACGATTTCATGTTTCATGAAGCTCGCTTTCTCATCTTCCCGAAACCCGAACTTGCGAGTTCCACCCGCTTGATCAACGGTCCACAATCCTCGCGATCCAATGGTCCCGATCTCCTTTTTGCGTATCGAGATTTCACGTTTCATGAAGTTGGAGGACCGCTCACCTTCCTTCTCTCGATATCCGAACTCTTGATATCTCCTTCCCTTGAAATAAATCAATGATCAACGGTTGTTATCCTTTCACGAGTTTGCACCTCGTGAATCCTCATGACTTTGCCCTTTGGCCGGTCCACTCTACGAGTCAGTGAAATAATGACCGCTCGCCATGTGTCCTCCTTGATGGACGGTTCCGATGATTTCAGAATTTTGTAACCCCACTCCCTCTGTGTACTTTCAAAGATTATCGTTAGTGTACTTTACCTTGATCGGGTGACTACGATTCTTTTGCGCTCAACCCGAATGGCTGAGATCTTTCCTCCTCTACGCTTGCTCCTCGTTTTTTGGACACTGATCAAGTGGTCCAGATATTTCCCTCTGAGTTTACGCTTTCTTCACACTTAGAAGATTTTCAAAAGATTCAAAGGCTTCGACCTTTATCCTTCTTGTGAGTCCGTTTCTTGGATCTCATCCACACTTATGAAAAGTGTTATCCCTTTTGAGCTTGGTCTTGTGAAGACTTCAACTTCTCGTGCACTCCTTGCATTTCAGAGGTTTCGATAACTCATATCTGAAGGATTTCTCAAAGAGAAATTCCTCTCTCCCTCCTGACGTTCTCCTTTTCTGGTTCTTTGACTTATTGCAAAGTCCCTTCGACACTTAGTCGAATCTCAGATCTGTGCACTCCTTGCACCAGATCTTTATGCAAGGTTCGAATTCTTGCGGACGACTGTGCACGCCTTGCACCAATCTCTTTGCACTCCTTGCAAAGGGAAAGTTTCATGCTATCTCTTCTAAGCTTCAGAATCGAAACAAATTCCGTTAACGCATTCCTTGCATTGTGTGTGCACACCTTGCACCACTTGACAGAAGAGAAACAATTGAAATTTATCCTAACATTCATAGTTCCATTTACTCATAATGAAATTCAGTCATTCATTCATGAAAGCACAATAACAAAGAATTGCAAAACAATTTCCACACCATGCATTGGGTCAATTTTCCTCTATTATATTCAAAAGTGAAAATGGCGACAACTGTAACCAAAACAAAAATTGAAACTCATAAAATCTCCTACTAACTTGCAGCTAGCCTCATTTGGGCGTACATAACCTCTATTTATCTCAGAGGGTTCTTAGGGTCCCCCCCCCGCGGACTACTTGGCTACTCCAAAAACCTAACCTAACGACTATCTTAGATCAGTCATATTCCAGAGCAGGAGTGGAAACTCCCACTTCGCTCGCAATCGTTCAAGCGTGCTTCAAATATTTTCCCAGCGTTGAGTTGAGTCGTGCTTCAAAATATTCACCGAGACTGCCAGCGTTGAGATTCTAGAAAGATTCCCATACGTTGAGTGGTCCTGCTCCACGTGCTTGCCAATGATGATCCTGCATCATCCTTTCTTTTAAACTTCTTGAAAGTCTTTTGTGGGAAATTGGAAGGTTTCTTCGTGGGATCTTCTTGAAAATGATACCAACATGATCTGAGATCTTCTTGAACATGTTTCCCCCTATTCTCAAGGTGAGTGTCTTGCACACAAACTTTGTCAAGACTAGTGGGGTTAAACAAGAGCAAAGTATGAAGAATATAATTATGAAGTGTGCCAATATACTTCATTAAAGTTTCATAAGAATCCAAAGGAATGTTCAATTCTAGAGATTTATTCTTAAATTCTTCTGTGAAACTTTGTACAGTTTGACCTTTACTATGTCTCAAAGTTTTCCATTCCATCATTGCTTTATGTAAATACCTTAATGGATAGAACTCATTTCTTATCTCTGTTTTAAATTCTGACCATGAGGAAAGAAGTTTACCACACTTACTTCTGTCCTGTAGCTTTCTCTCCCACCATACGAGAGCATTGCCTTCCAACCGAAGAGAAGCCAGTTGCACTTTAACTTCCTCTTCATCAATATGTTGAACACAGAAATATACTTCAACCTGTCGGATCCAATTATCTAGTTTTTCAGGATTAGCATCTCCATTAAACATAGGTAAATCAAACTTTACATCAAGCTTTAATAATGGTTTCTTAAAAGATGCTTTATGGCTAAAATGATGAGAGTGATGAGAATGCTCAGAGGAAGAATAACTAGAACGTGAAGGCGAAGATGGAGGCTCGAGAGGATATCCTCCAGCCCCTTGATTTACCGAAGCATCATCATCTGCATGTGCTTCCTTTTTCTTCCCTTTCTTCTTCATCCTCTTCTCGTAATCTCCATACATTCGTTCGACCATTTCTTACATGCAATAAAAGACCATGTGAGAGTTTTTCTCCTGTTCATCACGCTTGTCCTCTTCTGCCATCTTCTTCCTTCGGGATGCATGACCAACTTCGGGATTGAAAGTCTTAAGAGTTCCTTCACCCTGCTTATGCTTGGCGCTAGTAAGCATTCATACTCAACAATTCAAGTCAAAGAAGACTTCTCTAATACCAACATGATCCATGATCTTTTCGTCGGGAGACTTATTAAAGAATTGTATTAAATGAGCATAAACAAACGTACACCATAAAGAAGGAAAAGCTCAAAAGGAAAGAGACATAATCATGAAATATGAACACAAAAACCTTTTAACGGAGTTCGTCCCTGGTGGATTACGTCTCCGGGTCCTTGTGTCAAATGGGTAGGTCTTTTTATTAACTCCACAAAAGAATTGGGCAAAATACATAAGTATACCTCATTTTGGACTTAAGCTACATAAGCTTTAGTCGGATCAAAAAAATAACACCACCACTGCGTTCGTGGCATCGTTTTACCTAAAATGACTGTCTCCACGCCTTGATCCGAGTCTGACACTTTCAGGCCCAAGAGACACCCCTACCTCAGTTTTCGTGCCACTGCCTTTGCAAGAAATGACTAAAAATATCGAACTGCATGCCAAAATCTCAAAAACTGCGCCCAAATCCATATTGTACGGATGCGCTTGGTCTCACATGTCTCTGTCCCGAACACTAGCGAGAGGCCCCTGCTTATACAAATTTTCGGGCAGTTAGGAATAAATGCGTTGGTTGGTGGATTGGTTGTGGATGCTATTTGAAGGCGGTAGTTTGGCGGAGGTCTCGAGATCGAATCCTGTGGACTCTGTTTTTTGGTATATAGTTGCAACAAAATTTGGCGCGCAGATAAAAATAGCAGTGGTTTAAACTGGCAGATATGCTAAATATAGTGGCAGTTGGAATAAGCCCCTAAATTGGCGGATGTTGTGGTCATATGGGCTATTACATAACCAAGGGTTGGGCTAAAGGCCTAGCCCTTTTCTCCCCCATATGAAACATTTATTAAACTTACATAAAATTTTCGTCGTATTATAAACAAGCAATAAAGAGAAGAAGGTTGGTTAGCGTGGAGTTGTGAGTCCTTTGGGCTAGGGGAGGTCAAGGGTTAGACTCTTATGGAGTCATATACATTTTACACACACCAACCACTGGAGGGGTGCCATGTGGCATCTCATGACTGGGCCATGTGGCACCATATCATTTGTCCGCGAAAATGACACGTGTCATCTCCTAATTTGCCCACATGTCTGTCATCAATCTGTACGACCTTGCCATGTCATCCCATGACAACTCAACTGTACGGACATGCCACGTGTGACCCTTGCAATGGTGCCATGTGTCACCTTGACCTTTTGAATTTTTGACCAAGTTTGACCTGAACTTTGACCGCTTATATCTTTTGATCAGTAATTATGTTTGCCGAGCCATTTGTGTCGTTAGAAATCTTGTGACGCGCTCTTCACGGTCATGCCATTTTCACTGAGTTTTCTGAACTTTGAATTTGTGCCCCTTTGTTGTCTGCTGGAGCCATTCTGAGCATTCGTCCTGAGTTACCTCTACGCATTCTTGAGTTGTTCTTAGCCTTCTCTAGATCATTTTTGGATCAACCATTAGTATACACAGATCATATTTAAAGAGCGTAATTTTAGAGGTTGTTGTTATAGAACAACATTACCTATAGGCAAAAGAAGGCTTACAGTAGGAAGATGTACACCATAAATTTAAAGAGTATAAGCTAGGAGAAAATTGAACACTCGTGCATAAAAAATATATTGTATTTTCCCAATTCCTTGGAATTGAGGAAGCTGGTGTTAAAAGAAATGGATAATGTTCCATATGTTGGACATCTTGGTTACCAAATAACAATTGCAACAATAAGAAGCCAACACTTTTGGCTAGGAATGAAAAAGAATGTAGTTGATTACATAGCCAGGTGCATGGAATGTCAAAGAGTGAAGGCCGAGCATAGACACCCAATGGGTTTGCTACAACCATTGTCAATTTTGGAGTAGAAATGGGAAGTGGTAACTATTGATTTTATCACTAAGTTGCCTAGGACAACATGAATCAATAATGGTGTTGGTAGATGAGTTGACTAAGGCTACCCATTTTATTCCAGTGAAACTGAGTCATATGGCAACTAATATTGTAAAAATCTACATGAATGAAATTTCCAGGTTGCATGGATACCTAAGTCAATTGTTTCAGGCATAGATCCAAAGTTTACCTCGAACTTTTGGAGAGGATTATTTAAAGGATTTAGTAAAAATTTGAATTTTATCACAACATATCATCCACAAAATAGTGCACAGATAGAGAGAGTGAACCAAGTGATTAAAGACATGTTAAGGATGTATGTGATGGATAATACATCCAAGTGGGAGGATTACTTGCATTTGGATGAGTTTTCCTGTAACAATGGGTATCGAACTTCATTGAAAATGATCCAATTTAAAACTTTATATAGCAGAAAATTCAATACTTTGGTGAGTTGGGATAATCCAACAGATAGAGTAGTACTTGGGCTAGAATTTCTCAAGGATATGGAGAAGAAGATGGTTAAAATTAAGTAGAATTTGAAAATAGCACAAGATAGGAAAAAGAGTTAGGAAGATAAACTAGGATAGCCAGAGAATTTAAAGTGGGAGAGCATATGTTTTTGAAAGCGAAGCCCAAGAAAAACTCATTAAAGTTGGGTAGTTGTACCAAGTTGGTAGCCACATTCTATGGTCCATTTGAAACGTTGGACATAATAGGACCAATTGAATGCATGCTTACATTGTTTGCTTCCATGAATCTGCATAATGTATTTCATGTATCTTTGCTGAAAAAGTATGTGCATAATCCTAACCATGTCATTGATTGGACTTTGACCCAAGTGGATCCAAAAGAAGACTTCTAGGTACAACAAGTGCGTATACTAGACGAGAAGGTCATGGTGCTCTGGAACTAAGCCATAGGGTAGGTAAAGGTTTAATGGACCTACTACAGTCATGAAGAAGCGATGTGTGAGTTGGAAGATGCAATGTGGGAGCAATACCTGCATTTATTTTTGATGTAAATTACACACACACACACTTGCATGGTGATGTGCACTAAGGATAGTGCAAAAATAAAGGGGAGGGGAATGTAATACCCTAGTTTTGATCCCCAGATTAGCAATGTATGTTTGTATATGATGAGAGACCAGAGAGCCTAACAATGTAATACCTTGAATAATAATAATAATAATGCATCACCGAATGTAGATGAACAAGGAAAAAATCATAGGGGTTTATGATTCCACACGAGAGGGGGTTAAAAGTGCTAAGTTGTATTATATATTATTTCTTTCCTAGCCTTTGAGTTAGTTGGGAAAGTGGTTATGGGGTCTTCTTGTGGAAAGCCACATGGTGTTTTGAGAGCATTTATATATTAACCATACCTTTTGGTTGTTGGGGGTATTCCTCACTCAATTTCTTGTTCTTGTTTTGGCATAGAATGGAGGGTTTCTATTACAGAGAGTTGATGCTAGTTGGCTATATGTGATTATTGGTTATACCAACCAAGAAAATGATGCCTATGTGCATGAGAATGATGGCAGTGAGGACAATTTTCCACGAATGGGAATCCTCAGAGCTTCCAGTATTGACATTTCCTAGTCATTGTGTATTGGAGTCCTTGAAAGAAGTGGAATAGCCCGAGGGATTGCATTGTAGAGAAGGGGATTCCTTTCTTTGGGTTGTGTAGGCTAAGGGGGGAAGAGAGTTGGTAAGTTGGGATTGTTGTGTGATTGAGCAGAATGTAAGAGCTTGATTGCTAGGATGGTGTGTTTTAGAGTTGGCCTAGGCACCCATCCTTGTGGATTCATAGCGCCAACTTAGGGGTGGCCTATTGTAGAGAGTTATAGTGCAACAGAGCCTACAGTTGGGTGGAACATCCGGTGTCTACAACCAATCGATATAGCTGTCTTATAGAGATAAGTGATCTCTATGTATTTTTTATTCGTGTTGTGTAATGCTTTGCTTATTGTTGTTTAGTGTTGTGATTGCTTATTGTCCAATAGCATTGGTAAAGTATGTTTTCTTGATCGTTGCATGAGCTTATTGTTATGCTGTATGTTTCTTGTTTTATTTAATATTGGTATCAGAGTTTAATCAACTCAAGGATGTGAATCTTGAGGTACCTAACACATTGGGGTATGTTACAATTCACATATGTTACTAGCTCCACATATGTCTATTATGGTGCACTAACATGGTTGCCACTTGGACCATAGGATAATTGGATCGTTACCTTGCAAGGGGCATAAATTTCACATGCATATTTGTTTAACAAAAATGGACCATTGTTGGAAATCTATCGACCAACAAATGTACTGAGGACCTCTAGGACATATCCCCTCAAGGTCAAAGAGTCCAAAATTCTACTTCTTTAACATCGAACAAGAGGATTTTAGGTTATGGTCCATCAAAGTAGTTTTTAGGATCTGTTCCAAGCCAACCCTTCTAGATCTCAAATTCTATCCCCCCATTCTAGAGCATCATTAAAGTCATATAGTAACTATGAATATCCATTTTGGATTGAGTGGAATGATTGATATACCATAAATACTTAATTAGACCTTGGGGTTATCAATGTTCAAAAAGAAGCCATGGAATTATGTGCCAAATGGGTTATTTGATGTTGGAAGAGGAGGGAACATAGAAAATGCTCCTAAGTAATGTTATTTTGTAATGTTATTCTTCAATAACTCTCTATATTGTAAAAATGGTTGATCCCACATGCATCATGGGCATTGTTGATCTTATTATCCCTGAGATACAAACATCTAGAGAAGGTCTTGGATATGATACTATTGCTTCACCATCTACACCTAGCCTCGTTGAATCCATGAAATTGCTCTTTGTTGCAGGAAAAGTTCATACTGAGTTGTTCGAAGAGAAACCTATTGTTGATTATCCTGAACAGGTTGATGGAAGGGATATGATAGAACTTGAAAATGTTGTTGTAGATGATAGTATGATGATGTACAAGGTTGTATTCATAAATCTAAGCTTGCAAAACAAAAACATGTGCCACATCATTACCCTCATAAGAATCATAAGACTTTACCCAAGATTCAAAATTCTTGGCAACATGGTAGTTATACCTTTAGATCTTTGTAGAGAAGATGTGAAAGGAAGAACTGTGGATCAATGTTGCCTACCAAGATAGACTGTGGTTGGATTTATGAATGATCATGGCATAAGTTTCAAAGATGTTTGAGGAATTCATATAGATGTGTATCATCGACTACACGATCATACAATGTTCCTCTTTCATGTCATTGATTCATTCAGATGTTCATCGACCATACCATGTTGTCTTCTTGTCTAGTCGATTGGAACTTTTTTTTGAACAATATTTTTTGGAGACTTGGTTAGTGGATTGATGTCTGCATTTTGTTTGATCAGTTTGGTGGTGACAGTGTTTCAGACTTCTTCCAAAAGTTCTATTGTACCATGGGTGATCAGTTCTTGCAGTCAAAATAGATTTGTAACAGAGTTTACATATTTCAGCACATGTTGAACTTAATGATCCTTGTGAGATCACGTTCAAGTTCTTGATTGAAGCACTTTAGTTGATCGTCGACACTTTTATCATGTTGGATCACCTTTAGCTTCATCTTCTATGATGATTCATACATTCTTGACACATTGTGGACTTGTTGTGGTGATTCTTGTCGTTGCTCTTGGAGTTTTTTTTTGTAGTTTGCTCTATGCTTTCTTCACTTGTTCCTTAGTGGTGTGTGTGAAGAGTTTGGAGACATATTGGTTCTGCATATTCCTACTCTATCTTGAGTTGCTTGACACTTCATCATTCACATATCGATGTTGTCATTGTTGGTCGTTGCATTGGTTCTTGATAGTAGCAAGTGTCTTCTCCTTGCACCTTATTAAGGACCTAGCTGCTGACCATTTTGCATTTGTTCCCGATGGTAGCAAGTGTTCTCCTTGCACCTTATTGAGGACCTGGTTGCTAGTCATTTTGTAGGTAGCAAGTGTCTTCTCCTTGCACCTTATTAAGGATTTGGTTGCAACTTATGGATGGTTTTCTACATTATTCCTCTTAGCAGCTTATCCTTGACATCAACGAAGTTTGCATCTATCTTCACTAGTTCTGCAGGATGCTTGAATTTGTCATTAAGGGGGAATGTAATGTAATGCCATCTTCATATTTATATTACAACCATCATGTAATGTTTGTCTAGTGGCCACATTTACCATTGTATAGCCTATCATCATGAGCCATTTATACATACAATGAAACATTAACCACATTTATTGTTGTATAGCCTATCTCCATGAGGCATTTGTACACACAATGAGGCATCATTAGACTTGTGAGATCTCATATTGGCATGTAACACAACTCCAACTTTGATTCTATCCCTCTAGTCATTATTAAGGGGGAATGTTAGAATGTGTTAATGATTTCCTAGTGGTCTTAGATTACACGACTATGGCATTTTGTAACATTATTCTTCAATAACTCTCTATGTTGTAAAAAGGGTTTATCCCACATGCATCATGTGATTTGCTTTCCTTTCACTCTCTCATATATAATAGAGGTGAAGGAGGCCCTTTAGAGTGCAATGGAGTGTGATGTAATCCATATGGTTGATTGTTTTCTTGCCTTGTAAGATTGGAGAGTTTTCCCGATGAATAGAAGACCAAATTCCGTGGATGTTTCCCCACATTGGGGTTTCACCACGTAAATCCCGTCTCTCTTGTCTCGTGTCTATTTGATTTACTAAATTTTTTGATGCTTGGTATAGGAGTTTAGACCAGTTATATTTCATTACATGTTTATGCATATTTCTCAGATCTAACATAAAATGGATACTAGATACCCACAAAATTGGTGGAAAGGTTGGGCTTGGGATTGTAGGAATCCCTTCCTCAAGTAAAAGCTTCATGATGCTGATAAATGGTTGAGCACTACCTTGATAATTAAGTTTATGCTCAATAAAGTTTAAAGGATTCATTCTAGGATTAATACATGCCTCTATTAGTGTAAGGTATTTTAGAAACTGCCTTTGGAGCCAAGAAAGGACATGTTTTCATTATAACTTGTGCATGGTGGCCTTGCTACTAAAAAAAGGCTTTAGCATTTTGGCCTTGTTTAGTTGGTTTGTGCTATATGCAATGGATCTAAGTTCCTTAAGCACTTCTTCTAGTTATACAAAAAGGCCAAGCAAGCCTAAGATTGAATCAAGATCCTCTACATGCACTTCTT